>JAEOAD010001365.1:6402500-6662500 GCA_036365145.1 Orientallactaga sibirica
TGAGATCCTGTTCACAAGAGCAGACCTGCCCTTCCAGGCCTAGCTAGTTCCCAGAGATGACAAACTCTCTCCTGGGGCAAGCCTTTCACCGTAAAACCACTCAATCCAAAGCCAATATTCCTCACTAATTATATCTTTCATTGGGTGTCTGGTTCTCTAGCATTTGGGGCACAATATTCCCTTACTGCAATCATCCTAGGGCTAGGTTCCAGACAACTGGGGACAGTCTCTATACCTTGGAGCCTGCCAAATTAGCCCTATTATGTTATCTCGTGCATTTCACCCTACAAATGCCCTCATTTCTTCTACCTCTTAAGGGACTCTCATGCCTTTCTATGTGCCCTGCATGCGATGTGATGTGGTGCATGCCTATTCTGGGGATTGTGAGCAGCTAACTATTTATTCAACGGTACTATGTTTCTGGCATGTTGGTCTTATCATATCTGAGTAACCATAAAAGATATATATATATATATATATTTACATACATATATATGTGTCACTGTGTGTGAGTGTGTGTGTATGTCAGTACTTGTTTTTTGAGATAGGGTCTTGCACTAGCCCAGGCTGACCTGAAAGTCACTATGTAGTCTCAGGCTGGCCTCAAACTCACAGTGATTCTCCTACCTCTGCATCATGAGAGCTGGGATTAAAGGTATGCACCACCATGCCTGGCTTAAAACTCATTTTTTTTTTTTTGAGGCAAGCCCAGCAGACTGGCCTTTCTGTGAGCGAGAGAGAACGAAAGAGAGAGAGAGAGAGAGAGAATTGGCACCTAGGGCCTCCAGCCACTGTACTCACATTCCAGATGCATGCACATGTGAAACCATGCTGCATGTGTCACCTTATGGCTTATACGAGATCTGGAGACTCTAACATGTATCCTTAGACTTTGCAGGCAAGCACCTTAACCACTAAGCCATCTCTCCAGCCCTTAAAACCCATATATATTTTTAAATATTTTATTTTTTCATTTATTATTTGAGAGAGAGAGAGAGAAAGAGGCAGAGAGAGAGAGAGAGAGGAAGAGAGAATGGGCACGACAGGGTCTCCAGCCATTGCTAACGAACCCAGACACATGTGCCCCCTTGTGTATCTGGCTTATGTGGATCCTGGAGAATTGAACCAGGATCCTTTGGCTTTGCAGGCAAATGCCTTAACTACTAAGTCATCTTTCCAGCCCTTAAAACCCACATTTTTATGAACTGGAAAGATAAAGAGATGGCTGGAGAGATGGGTCAGTGGTTAAGTGCACCTCTATGCATCCATGAGGGCCTGGGGGTGCTTGAGAACACCCAAGTTCAAATCTCCACAATTCATGTTCAACAGCTGGGCATTGCCATGCTCACCTGCAATCCCAATCCCACAGAAGAGCAGAGATCTGGGAATTTCTGAGGCTTGTGAGAAAAAGAAGAGAAAAAAAAAAGGCAAGCTCTGGGATCAGGATGAAACTCAGGCTCTAAAAGTGAGCAGAGGGGACTGGAGAAATGGTCTGCCAGGAAAAAACACTTATCTTAGATTTCAATTTGCACTTGTTGCCACCAAGTCCTTCCCTGCATCACTCGTCAAGGACTGCTGGATGGTTTGATCTCCCAGGATGAGATCTGCATAGCAGCTCGTCCGACCAGGGAGCTGAGTTTACATCCAAGGAAAAGTGGGAGTGGGCTCATGATGATGGGACCACTGGTTGTATCACATGCAGCATCACCCAGTAGCTACCAACTGGCCTGCCAAAGATTCTGCTCACTTAATGGCAATGTTTTATCAGGTGAGGAGCAATCCCATGGCATGCAGAGAGATGCTGATACAAGCTCGTGCGCCCAGAACGAAAGCTGAGTGGCTCCAGAGACCCAAGAGGAAGAACAGGAGTGGTTCCACTTATCACCAAGGGAACATGTGCTGCCTGCACAGTGGAACCTTCGGGTTCCGTTCACACACCCGTTTTGATCCACTGCCTGTTCATTCATTCACTTTGCATATCTTTTTCACGTTCAGCAAATATTCAACAAGAGAGAGTTCCCTTCCTTCTGGAGCAAGCAATTCTACATGGAAGACAGATGTGTGAGCCATGAGGATTCCAAAGGCAAACAAATAAAAATAAATAAATAAAAATAAAAGTGTGTTAAACAAATCAATGGGGAAATAAGGTTCTGGGCACCAGGCCTTGTAGGAGATGCGGAGTGTTCTACTCTGGTCATCCACATGCTGCAGCTTTCTGTGCATTCTTTTCCGTTCCTGCTCAGTGGGGCTGTGTGGTTTTGAGGTGAATGAATTGCCTTCCCTTCTTGCCATTTCCTCTATTTCTGTGATCTTGTTTCTAAGTGGATGCCTGTTGGGCATTACTAAAAATGGGCTGGGACTGTGAGGAAGCTGTCTGAGCTGTTGGACATGGCTGGGGACCTTGGGCTGTGGGGATTGCAGCTGGCCTTATCGTCGGGAACCCATCCTGGCAACAGTGACTGGCCCTCCCTGCCCTCGGGCAAGGTTGTAGTTTGCCCTATCATCGCCCAGAGTGGGCAGAACTGGCGAGGCCCACCCCCCTTGATCACAAAAAGTATCTGACCATTCCATAAGTCAGGCTTTGCTTCCCATAGTTCCTGACCTTGTGGCTAGCTGCCCAAGAGACCCTTATGGGGCTGAAGTCACGTAGCCTTTCCCACCACTTCTGTTCTCTCCCTTACAGTTCCTCCCTCGCAACTCTGAAGTCACATAGCTTTTCCTGCCACTATCTCGCTTGCACTTCTGCCTTTCAGCCAATTAAACCACAACCCATAAACTATGTATCCAATCGCCATATAGTCTGTATGTGCCTTCTCGACCTTTCTCAAGTGTTTATAAACCCACTCCCCTGTTGAATAAACGAGAGCGTGCTATCCATCAGACTGCTTCCCGGGTGTCCATTGCCCAATGCACCCCCCCGCTGCTCCAGGACCCTGCTTCTTTCCCCCAACTCCTCCTACACCCAGAACATCTGTGGCCAACAAGCTCTAGGAACAATAAAGACCCACAGATGCCCCCAACATGCTACCTCCTCTCAACCCCAGCCCAACTCCTGCTGCCTTTCCAACAATGACCTTCTCTAGTACCGTCTCAGTTTCTGAGAGACAGAACACTGGTCTCAGGGGATACTCTTTAACACCCAGAATCTTCCTCCTGGCAAGGGGTCTGTTTAGGGCTGACATTGGGTCCTCTGGCCCCTGCCCAGCCTGCCCCTCTTACATGGGCTACCCCACTCCTCTTAAGCTGCCTCCCCAGCTGGACCCACACCTGGGATGCCGAGGGCGAGCTCCCATGAGACCATTGCCAGCAAATAGTAAAAGGAAGTTATGGCTAGTCTTCCTCATCCTTCAATTCCGTCATGGACACTGCTTTCCAATCCATCTACTCTTTCCAGATCTGCAGCTGGGGAGGCCAACACTCGAAGCTTGATATGCCTGTGGGTCTTAGTGCCCGACAAGGAAGGAGAGAGAAGGAGGAAGTAGGACAGGGGAGGCAGAAGGGAGAGAGAGAGAAAGACTATATAGCCACATACCCAATTTGTTAGTATTTGAAAATAAATACTAAAAAGTAAAAAAACAGTTAAGTAAGAGGCCATTGCATTGAATCCAAGTGCACTGACCGTGCCCTCCTTCATTTCTCTCCTCCCAGCTCCTGTCCTACTGCAGCCTGTGTCACCAACTCCCAGGATGCTTCTCTGAGGCTCTCCCCAGTCTCTTGGTCCTCCAGTTGCCCAGCCAGATGTCTCTGTTTTGGGCCCCCTGCCTCCCTGGTTCCAGCTCCCTTACAGTGTCTGCCCTCCACCCCACCTACAGATCCCTTCATCACCAGGACACTGAAGCCAGGACAGAGCTTCCGACCCCTCCTGCTCCTGCCTCTGGCTCTGACACGGATCAGCCGCCCTGCCCTCCATCACCCTGGCCTCTGCTGAATTCCTGGCAGCCACCATCTGTCTCGTCAATCTCATTATTGCAGAATCCATCAAAGCTCTCTTCCACGCCAAAAATGATAGCAAAGGATGCTGAGCTAAATTGCCAGCCCCACCCAGCTATTCCCAAAAGGCCTTCGCTACACACTAATGTGTTCCTTTATTTGCTCATCGGCTGATGGCACATCAGGTGGTGTACCTGGACTGGGATGGCCTTGACCAAGGTGGACACTGCCCCCAAAGCAGAGGAGTCCATTATTAAAACAAATCAAATGAGCCACAGCTGATAACCTAGAAGGTAATCCAGAGAACAAGGAAGGTGCTGGAACCTCAACCTCTACCTCTGAGCTACATCCTCATCTCTTGGTTTTGTGTGAGACAGGGTATTGTTAGATAACCCCAGGGTAGCTCCAAACTACCTAGATAGCCCAGGCTAGCCTTGAATTCTCAACCCTCCTGTCTCAGCATGTCTCAGTGCTGTGACTATAAGTGTGCATCATGACTAAGCGTGGAAGTCTCTAATCAAGCAGTAAGTGCCTGGGGTTAGGAGTGTAGCTGAGTGGTAAGATGCTTGGCCAGCATGCAAAAAGGCCCTTGGATAGACGCCCTCTGCCACTACAATGACAACAACAAAAAGAAAAAGAAGCAAGCACAGTATCTCTCAGCTCCACATGAATGCGTCTACGTACAGTGTGCTAACCCTCCTTAGGCAAGGAACCCCAACCCCTGGGCAAGTGAGGGTTCAGAGATGGGGAGAAGGCTGGAGAGGGCAGCCATGGGCCGCACAGAAAGGCTAGTTAAGTGTCTGTGAGAATCGTCCAAAGGAGGAGGTGTGCTGCCAGTTCCTTGGATGGGTTGGCCTTAGTGCTCAGCATCCCAGGGTGATTTAATTAGTTGGTGCAAATGCTGTTATTTTATTCAGAGAAAGGAGCTGAGTATGTGCAAGAGGGGAATTCGGCTTTCCCCACCCAAGTATTCCCCTTGAGAAATGCTCTGATCACAATGAGTCTCTGGGAAAGAGAGAGGGAGAGAGAGAGAGCGCGCGCGCAAAAACTTCAGTCTCTTGCCTAGTCCCACAAGTACCTGAGAGAATGGAGCTACCAGGCAGGGGTCTTCTCCCCCCCACATCCACATGGCCCCCCTCTGGGGCCCAGAACGCACCCTTTCCCAATGTGCAATAAAGAACCAGAGCACAGGCAATTTCCTTTCAAATTAAGAAATACAAATATTTCTGGCATGAAGAAACCCGAGCAAGCCAGAAAGTATGCGGTTAAGTCCCTCTTATCAATTTACAATATAAAAACATCTCATGCATATAAAAGTGAATTTGGGTAGCAATGGACTCACAACCATTCCTGGGTGTTTTTCTGCACCCAGGTTAGTTAGTACATATTTACACGTCGAATGCACACAGGATTATGCCAGGGCCAAATACTGAAAGAAAACATGCGGTAAATGCTTGCTTTAATAAGTCCTGTTTCATTGAAAGGAAATAAAACCTGAGTATTAATGAGATATAATTATATATTTAAAATCTTTTCCCTTGTGCAGTATATAGGATTAATGCCAGTAAACTCACAAACTGCAACATTCTACCCCATTACATCTGCAATGATTAGAGATAGTTTGAACATCTGGCATACACTCCGTGATAGAAAACAGCATTCTGCACTTTAATGGACGTCTGGAGGCTACACATATCTGATTTTATTTCTTTCTGTTAACTCTTTCATGAGAGACCAAGAGTTTGTCATCCAGACGGCTGTCTTTCTTGCTTGCTTTCTCGGTGTCCTGCACGATGCAGCCCCGGGGTTCCCTTGCATTTGCCCCACTCTCTGTGCATCTCCAAGCAGGAGTTGTAAATGGAAGCTGCAGGATTTGTCCACAGTTATTTATAAACAGCACTATGGTGCAGTGTTAATATTCAGGTTTTAAATCCTTCAAGAAATTCCCTCTCTCCACCAGAACGAGGGCAAATCCCTCCAGATCACAAGACCTAAAGCATAAGAATGAAGTCCCTCCAGCTCTCCTCCATGTTCTGAAGGTGTTCTGCCCACTCTGCACCCTGGCTCCCTTTCCTAACCATGCGCAGCGAAACACACCCGTCCAAACTGAAATTGCCAATATTCATACATTTCTGGTGCCTCAAGAATGAGTAGGTGAGAATGTCTTTGACTGGCACAGGCTTGGATTGAAAAAAATTAGATAATTTTCCTGCTTCCTGTAGGGTATGCTTGGCCCCAAGCTAAACAAGGAAGGATTTAGCCCTATTGGACTTCCAGGGGAAGAAGAAAGTTTTTTGTTGAAGTGAGTGACGGCTCTAGAGTTTGTTTTGTTTACGGGAGTGTTGACGAAGGCCAGCGCAAAAGGAAGCCTTGAACTTGGACTTGAAGCCCAAGCGACATGATTGACATGCACGTTCTCTAAATCAGTGGCGCTGGCGTGGGGTGGCGCCTCGAGGAAGCACCGGGGGCTCCATTTGGTCTGAGAACACGCATGGAAGGGTGCCAGTGGTAAGTGGATTTGGGGTGAAAAAAAATCATTTTCACGCCTCACGTTTAATGGCTGGTGCTGAATGTTGTAATAAAGGCCATAGTTACTGCTCATAACTACAGGTGTAATAAGGCAAGAGATGGGGCCTTCAGACCCTTCCAGCAATAATTCATGTGGGAATTAAGAAGCCTTAATGAGTCGAATGTGTCACTTGGGACCTCAGAAATATAGTTCTTAGAAAAGACGAAAGCAGAAAGGACCGCTGGAAATATGAGGACAGTTATGAGAGAGCACAAATGTCAGCTTTTCTCTCCCCAGGTTTATGGTCCAACGGCCTCTTCATTTGCCACCTGCGTTGCAAAATTTAAGCTCTTTGAGGGCAGTGTGTTAGCTACTTGTGCATCGTTATGACCAAAGCACCTGAAAGAAGCCAGTGAGAAAAGACACTCTGGGCCCAGGGTTTCAGACAGTTCAGTCCGTAGTCTTTGTGCCTGTGATGCTGGGCCCGTGGGGGAGGCAGAGCATGCTGGCGATGGCAGCGGGAGCGGGTCTCACGGGAGCTCTTGACCTTATTGCGCACAAGAAGCAGACAGAGAGGAAAGTACTGAGGACCGGTGTAACTTCTGCAAGCCTCCTCTTCCTCCTCCCACGGCCGCTGTCCTCCAGGGAGGCCTCACCTCCTAAAGTTTGCACAAGTTCCTGAGATAGCTCCACCAGCTGGGGACCAAAGAGCCAAGACGTGAGCCTGAGCTTGCATTACGCTGGATTCAAACTGTAACAAGCAGCTTCTTGTGTGTTGCCTCGGGTCGATGAGCGACGCCCAGTGAGGGCCACATCTGAACCGCCACATGGGATGTTCAGCAGTGTCTGGAGGCATTGCTCATTGTCACAGCCTGGGAGGGAGGATCTGCTACCTGTATCTAAGGACCCGCCGGAGGATGCAGTGCATGGAGCAGCCTTGGTCACAGAGTCATCAGGTCCACAAAGCCAGCAGGGCCAGGGTCGACAAACCCTGGATAAATACTCACACCAAAGAACTCTTGCTGTTCTCCAGACCAGGCCTCTTCCAGGGTGAATTCTGTCTGTGACTCTATGCTAGGCAATAGCTCCTTTCTCTCAAGTAGCTCTTAACCAGAATGGTTCGACTATATAGTCGTGGGGGCTGGGATTACCAATGCAATACCCCTTCATTTGCTCAGGTATGAAGCAGACACACTGTTCTGTGCTCCCTCGGTGAGTGAAAAGCTTGCTGAGTGCGGACACTGAACAGACACCACAGGGCACCATTTTAGAACCTTTTAAGACAAACAGTGTTCAATTGTCTTGGGCCTGCCCTGAGAATGCCTGCAGTTCCAGTGCTGTTCCTAAGTGGCCTTTGGTCCTTCAGACGAGCAGGGTCGGCAGGACACCCACTTGTCCACACTTCGTTGCCATTAGCATCAGTTACTGAGATGCTCAGATTAATGAAAGATCTTATTTTAAAACAATTCTGGAATTCTGATTCCCCCATTACAAATCAGGCTAATGTAAGGACTGTTCGCCAAACAAAGAAGTTTCTTTCTCCACCCACAGTTCTCTCCACCCCTGACCTGAGATGTGTCCAAAATCCTTTCGCAGAAGTCCAGAACCCAGCACTCCATCATACAGGTTAGGCCAAATTCAAGAGCTTCTGAGGTCTTTATTTCCACCTGACTCCTACTGTTAGCCAATGTCACCACGTCACCAGAGGAAGGTCAGTTCAGGATGTCACCTGTGATTCCAGGGTGAAAAGATTGAGGAAAGAGGGGAATCCTGGGAACACTTCCTCACAGCCTGGTGCAGTCAGGTTCGCATTGCTGGCAGAAATGACCTGACCAAGAGCAGCTTTGGGGAAAGAAGATTTATTTTGGCTTACAGACTCGAGGGGAAGCTCCTTGATGGCAGGGGAAAATGATGGCATGAGCAGAGGGTGGACATAACCTTCTGGCCAATATCCAATAGACAACAAGAACAGGAGAGTGTGCCCAACACTGGCAAGAGGACACTGGCTATAATACCCATAAGCCCGCCCCCAACAATACCCTGCCTCCAGGAGACGTTAATTCCCAAATCTCCATCAGCTGGGAACCTAGCATTCAGAACACCTAGGTTTATGGCGGACACCTGACTCAAACCACCACACAGCCCATGGTTTAGAACTGAGGTATGGTCTTGTCTCTTGGACTTCAACCCCTCCCTTGATTGCCAGGAAACCTCTCTGGCAGCCACCAAAATAAACGCATATCTCGCTGTAGCCCTTATGGTACAAGGCCCCCTTGGCCTGTGTCCCCCAGATGAGGAGACGGACCCCACGGCTTGCTTACTCTTTTCAGGGACAAAGACCTGCTCTAAGCTCAGTGGCTTCAGCCCTTGTCAGACCAAGTTTCCCAATATCAGCTTCTAGGACAAAGGCTGGAATTCCTTTACTAATGTGAATGATCACTGTCCTCTACCCAAAGCCAGACCCCCTACAAGGCAGAAAGGCTTCCATGACGTGCTTGTTAATACTTTTCCTGTTCTATGGACGTATGATAGGCACAGCCTCACTCTGACCTCCTGGCAACTGGGCCAGGTGGTGTTACGTCATTTGCACATTTGAGCCACGTGTCTTTGTTTCCTATCCAGCGACACTTTCCTGGGAGAATGAATGTGTCTGATGATTTGCATGAGTCGGTGTCTCTATGAGGGCCAGGAATCATGCTAAGATTTTGTTGACCAGCCTTGACAAAGTACCTGGCATATAGTGCCCAGGAGTCTCCATCTGGGGAAGAGAGGGCGGATGGAGAGGTTTTGTAAGACCTTCCATCTTGCTCACAATCTGTGTCTTTGTGTAGATATTGGGGGTGTGGGGGAGGCAGGGATTGAACATGTGTGCCGGGCCCAAACACTGCATGATTGATAGGATCAGGAAACATGACACACTCTTGACTATCAAGACGCCCACAAGTGACCTTGGAATGCCCAGAAACTGGGGATGGAGTAGTCGTGAGTCTTTTGTTTGAGTCCCTACCCACTGAGGTGACCTGAAGCCAGCCGTGTTTATTGTGGTCTGCTGGGATATATGATAGAGCTTCGGGAAAATTCCCCTCTGGTCACTTACCTCCTTTTCTGCCTTATCTCTCCAATCACCACCCTCGATGTCCAAGGCCTTGTTGCTAAGGTAGAAAATTACTTGGCAAGTTCAGAACCCTAAAGTCAAAGATGCCAATGCCTCCAGGTAGGGTCTGTTTGGATACACGTATGTGATCAGCCTTACTATGCTCTTCATGGACCAGTCCCTGATCTCTCTCTCTCTGTCTCTGTCTCTCTCTGTCCTCAGCTCCCAAACACCACAGTTACAGTATATGTAACCCATTCTCTAAAACAAAACACTATGTGGGGGGTGAGGCTGGTGAAACTCCTTGGTAGAATGCTTATTTAGCTTGTGCACAGGCCTGGGTTTGATCTCCAGCCCTACGAAAGGAGAGAGAAGAAGAAAAGAAAAATGAAATGGCTACAGAGGGCCTGGTCTGTGCTGGGCCTTACACCGTGGGGCAAACCCAGAAGAAGCGGGAAGGTCTGGCGAGGGCAGCGCAGGAATGACCAGTGTCCTGGAAGGAAGGCGATGGGGAATGACATGGACCAGGGTAGGCAGGTTGGGGTGTAGGGAAGGGGTCTGCTGGGGATCCAGAAAGGCTTCCTGTGGGGTATATCCCTGTTGTTGATGCCATGGAGCTGGTAGGCTAGGAAACAGAAGGTGAGGAAGGAAGTTAGCCAGGCCAAGTGAATCAGCTTAATCGGTTAATCAGACCTGTCACACCTTGACTTTGAGATTTACCTGGGTGATAAAGCTCTGTCTACAGTCTGGGCTTTGTTTCCAATTAAACGATGGGATTTTCTCTTTTATTCAGTTGTTAGACATTGATCCGGAGCCACTGAAGAGTGGATTCCTCCAAGGCTCTGCAAGTGGTGGAAATGGTGGTGCTGCCCATTGAAACTGAAAGAAGAGCAAGGTGAACATGTCCTGTGGGCAGGGGTGGTATGGGTGAAGCCAGGATGGAGGTGAAGCCTGGCCTGGGAGGCCAGCCTCAGTCCCGTGGAGGGCACGGCCCAGGGTCTCCTGCCTGCAGTCTCGAGCCTTGTGATGGCATAATGATTCCCAGTGGCTCCCCGTGCAGGGCAGAATAAAGACATTCCTCAATGCTAATCATTGTGGCCAGAGTTCTACTGAAAAGAAAAAAAAAAGTATTGCTTTATTGGTTTCTATTTTATGTCCATCCTACTTCCAAAGGGATTTGAGGGGGCTTCTCATAAAACCTGCTCTATTTATACAGGCTGGTTACAATACAGGTACATTTTAATGTTCAGAAGCCAGATAAAGAGTGGGAAACAAATGGCTCGTGAACTAACCCTCTTGCACTACCTCTCTGACTTTTGAGGACCCCACCTTCAAGGGGTCCCCTTTATTCCTGAGCTGGGCAGGGCACATGGTCTCATTTAGCACATGAGCAAACTGAAGGTAGTGGTAGTAATCTGAAGATCCATTTAGAGCTAACATGAGCACTGGCTCTCAGATTTTTGTTTTCCTTCCACTCCCTTCCAAGAGTATCTGTGGACAGGGCTAGGGAGGTGCCTTAGTGGTTAAGGTGCTTGCCTGCAAAGTCTAAGGACCCAGGTTCCATTCCCCAGTACCCATGTAAGCCAGATGTACAAGGGGGCACATACATCTGGAGTTCACTTGCAGTGGCTGGAGGCCCTGGCACACCCATTCTGTCTCCCCACCTCTTTCTAATCAATATACAACTAAAAAATATTTTTAAAAAAATTAGTATCTGTGGACGCACAATGGGCCTTGGCCTTTTGGCTTCATTTGTGCCCTCTGGAATTAACCTCCCAGCATCTGCCTAAGGAAACATGCCCTGGAATCTTCCATGGAAGGGCCTTTGGAGTCCTCAGTCTGATTTCTGACAGCACCACTCCCTGCATCTCAGATGCAGAGCTGGAGGAGGTGATGGGCATGGCTGGCCCTTTAAGGGCTAACTTCTTCCTCCTGATCTGATTGCAGGCTTGTGGCCTGAGATGCAGCTTGTTCCCTGGTATTGCCCATTCACCCTCCCTGGGTGTCTCCAGAATGGTCACTAGAAGTCCCACATATGGCTTATCACAATCTGTTATGAGAATAGCCGAGGATCCAGTGTGAAAATCAGCGAGAAATAATGCCACACTCTCTGCCCTTGGCCTAGCTTGGGG
The DNA here is from genome assembly GCA_036365145.1 of Orientallactaga sibirica. NCBI lineage: Eukaryota > Metazoa > Chordata > Mammalia > Rodentia > Dipodidae > Orientallactaga > Orientallactaga sibirica. The sequence continues at coordinate 6,414,166 of JAEOAD010001365.1, forward strand.
TGAGCGTGGTGTGTGAGTGGCCTCACTGATGTGTTTTCGGGTCCAGATCAGCGCCCAGTTCTCCCACACAGCAGAAAGGCAAGGCAATGTCCTCAGGGGCCCGTGCTGTCTGAGAACAAGCACCTGGCTTGAGATGCAAGCCTTTCCACGCTGCGAATTATCCCAGGGAAAGCTGGCATCCAGACCGGGGACCCACGCAGAGTAAAGAAGCAGGGCATACTTTTGGGGTTGCATACATTCAGTGCCCACTTGTCCTCAGAAGGATCCCAAAAGAAACAGAAATGAACATTTGTGCATTTCTTTTTTCTTGTACTGAAATTATCTCCCCCACCCCATTCTAGAGAAACAGCTCCCACACCTTAAGGGAGGGAGCCAGCCGCCAAGTGTTATCTAATGCAAATCCAGTCTAAGAAGGTTGTGGGGGCCATCTGGTGTCCGATGTGGACAGGGACAGGACCTGCTGCTGCTAGGAGAAGGGAGAGGACCAGGGACGGGGTTGAGAGGGAGTGATGAGGGGTGAAGAGCCGGTTCCCTTTCATTTCTGTCAAAAAAAAAAAAAAAAAAAAAAAAAAAAAACTACAGCCCATGCCAAGAGGATAAGAGGAGGGGGGGGAGGGATCACCTTATGTTGTGGAAAGCTGATCAAAGTAGAAAAGATAATGTCTCCAAAAGCAGAGAACAAAAAGCCGGCTTGGTGAGCAGAGCTGGGAGAAGTAGGAGCTTAGACTCTCCTGGATCCGAGCTGGACTCAGCAGACTGTCTGGGTGGGCCCCATCAGATCCACAGAGCTGCCCTGGGCACTCCTTCAGGCTTTAGACACACACAGACAATGAAGGCTTCCTGCTAGTGAGCGAGCTCTCTCTGCGAGCCCTGGGCTTTCTGTTTCCTGAAAAATGTATTCCCCGCCACCAGCTTTATACGCAAAGCTGAAATAATTCATCAAATATTTGGAATGTGTAATTAAATATCTAATGCCAATTAGCAAATTACTAATGAAATAATCAGGGGCTTTTATGGTTTATAGTTCGGCTCGAATTTTAATTCTAAGTGGTTATTGATTCTAAATAGAGTCGAGTCTGCGTTGCAAAACATTGGGTAGGTGCATGGGTATGAAATGTGAGTGGGGATGGCACTTTCAGGGTCGTGAGAATGGATGCTGACATGTGCTGCATGCCCATGCCATGGAGTTCTGGAAGTACGTGCAGGGCGGGGGAGCCTGCCAGGTGTCCATCGTCAGTCATCAATAGTGGTGTCAGAGAGAGTAACACAGGACAACTAGGCAGGAAACGGGACATACACTTCCCATTGGGTGCTGGTGTTATGGCTACTCAATGACAGATTAGGAAAGCAACATGTCTCCAAGCTTCCGCAGGACCCCACACCACCAGGCTGCAGAGAGCAGTGTGAGTGGCTGGAATATGGGACCTTCTGAAGCGCCCTCGTTCCTTTGGGCTGGGAGATGACAGTAACGCTCTGGGAGAGATCCATGTGTGAGACCCCATAGATGGCAACATTTTTTTTAAAAAAATGGGGCTGGAGAGATGGCTCAGTAGTTAAGGCACTTCCCTGCAAAGCTCAGGGATCCAGGATCTATTCCCCACTACCCACATAAAGCCAGGTGCACTAGGTGGCTCATATGTCTGGAGTTCATTTGCAGTGGCTGGAGGCCCTGGTGTACCCGTTCGCTCTATTTGCCCCTCCTCTCTCAAATACGCACATACATTCATACATAAAACATTCTTTAAATCCCTCACTTAACTGTGACTTTGGAATAGGTATAGGGGTACATGGCAGGCAGAGATACTTGTTCACTTGTAAGACGTATATAATCACCTATAGGACATAGGGTACCTCGTTACCGATGGTGTCTGGAAGCACATGGTTACATGTGAGCTATATGTGGCTATCTAGGAAATGAGAGGGTGCGTGCTTACAGCGGCAGAAATCCATGCTTACTAATGTGTAAGTTGTGGACATGTGTAGTTTCTCATGGAGTCCAGAAGGTGTATGGGTACCTTGGGAGGCAAGACATAAATTAATGGTCCCATGAGGGTTACTGAAGAGGTGTGACCTACTGTGGCAACAGCTTTTTTACTTTTAACATTTATTTATTTATTTATTTATTTATTTGTTTATTTATTTGCAAGCAGAGAGAAAGAGAGAATGGGCATACCAGGGCCTCTAGCCCTGCAATAGAACTCCAAATGCATGTGCCCCCTTGTGCATCTGGCATACATGGGTACTGGGGAATTGAACCTGTGTCCTTTGGCTTAACCACTAAGCCATTTCTCCAGCCCCATTTGTTTTCAAATGTCCTTCTTTTGTGGAAAATACAGGATAGTCTCATAACAATTTTAAATATTGAAGCAGACCCCCTATGGATATCTTCTTGCTAACAATTTAGAAAAATTAATAATCCTAGAAGGTATAAAAGTGCATTTCCCAGGGCTGGAGAAATGGCTCAGCAGTTATAAGGCACTTGCTTACAAAGCCTGCTGCCCTAGGTTCAATTCCCCAGGACCAATGTAAATCCAGATGTACAAGTGGCACATGCATCTGGAGTCTGTTTTCAGTGGCTAGAGGCTGTCACATGCTTATGCTCTCTCTGCTCACAAAAATTTTAATTAATTAATTAATGCGTTTTCCTTTTAGTAAAAAAAAAACTTTTTTAAACCAATCTTATTTCACCCACTGCATACTTAACAAAATAACCATCTTAGCATATAGCAAGCAGCCTCTGTGCTGCGCTTGGTGATCGGTTATGAGAACTTCACCCTCTGTATAGTTTTCACAGAGCCCCTTGGGAATATATCATAATATCCTCCCCATTGCACAGATAGGGACATTTCACAGACAGAGAATTTCAACACGTTGACTGAGGTTGTGGTGCTTGTAAAAAAGTGGTCCAGGGCTGGAGAGATAGCAGTGGTTAAGGCGCTTGCAGACCAGACAAAGCCACAGGACCCAGGTTTGATTCCCAGGACCCATGTAAGCCAGATGCACAAGGTGGCACATGCATCTGGAGTTCCTTTGCAATGGTTAGAGGCTCTGATGTGCCCATTCCTCTCTCTCTCTCTCTCTCTCTCTCTCTCTCTCTCTCTCGCGCTGCCTCTTTATTTTTTCTCTCTCTTACACAAATAAATAAGTAATTTTTAAAGTGGTCTAGCCTGGAATACCAGTGTACCTAGCACCAACTTGGAGGCAGAAGCTGTCAAGCACACAAAACAAGGCAACTAACACCATGTGCACCAAGGCCGTGTCTGCCTTGGCCCCTGGAGAGGTTGGGCAGTGAGCGGTGATCTGTCCTGCCCTCGGACTCTCTAGAAACACAGAGACCCCAGAGGAGATGAAGCTGGGTTCAAAGTCAGAGCTGGACCCAGAGCCACCAGGCTGCCCGAGGAAGGGCTGCCAGGGGCTCTGCTTGCTGTGGCAGGGCCCAGGGCTGGGATGAAGACAGCCCTTGGGGTGACCTGCAGAGGCCTTTGTTCGCTCTGAATACTGCCCCACCTGGGCCTGGGCCGGGCCAGCAGTGGAGGAGCATGCTGCCTCCTCAGGCCTGCACTGTATCTGCTAACAGGAGGGGAGACGGCGCTGCGCACAGCTCAAGAGTGATTTAAACACTCCTCCAGCTCAAAGGGGAATCTTGGATTTCATTAATTAATACATCAATAGAAGCCAATGGAGAAAAACATGTCTTGTTATCTGGTTTCTCACATGCTAGACATGGGCTCATTAGCCTTAAGCATATCAACCCGATAACACTATTTATTCCATACGGTATGGGGAAGACGGCAGTGAGCCAAGAGGCTGAGTCCATCCGTTCTTGCTGCCCGCCACCCACATCAATAGTACCTCCATCTTTTATGGGAAGGGCTGGCAAACATGTGGTGCTCGGGCACAGTGTGCCAATCCAGGTCCACGACCCCATGTATGTCAGCACACTGCACCTCGAAAGAGACCTGCAAAATCACACAATCACCAGAGGTGACTCTTCAAGTGGGGGTCGGAGGGGCAGAATTGAAATTGTTTCTAAGGTTTCGTGAGGGTCTGCAGAGAGGCTTGAGACACTCCAGTGAGAGAGGAGGGAAGCAGAATGAGAAAACCAAGGGGACGGGCAGCTGCTTAGATTTCTCACTGACCACCACGTAATGAGGAAAAACCACTTAACACACGGGCATTGTTATTTCTGTTTAAATTATGAGATGTGCTTAATGGAAGTGTCGTCAGATGCTATCACTGGAAACCAGTCAGTCTTGAACAGAGTGGGCAGAAGTAAATAGTGGCTGGGCTTGGTGGTGTGATGTATGCCTACAATCCCAGCACATCGGAGGCTGAGGCAGGAGGATTGTAAAGTTCTAGGACAGCCTGAGCTTGCAGACCCTATCTCAAAACACAACCAAGACTTAATCCGCATAGCATGATATTCTGTTAGCCTCACACAAGGCCATTTTGAGATGCCAAGGGCCTGGTAGAAAAAAAAAACAAAGTTGTTAGGTAAATGATGCCCCTACCAGGGATTAAGAATTTCACACTCTGGGGGCCTGTGGGTAGTCAGTGCTCCATGCTAGCAGGTCTGCAGACCTGGGGCTGCAGGGCAAGATGCCTCAGGAAGTTTCCCCTCTGGAAGCTCGAACACTACTCTGGAGTCCACGAGGCCCACCACAAGCAGTCTATGATTTCGGCTCAAATCTGTGAAGGCCCAAGATGAGTGAATGGTTCAGGAGCCTGGCCCCAGAGTTCAAGAGACAAGGATGGGCTGGGATTGTCACCAAGGGCTGAGACCCCCCCCCCCGGTCGGATCCTGCATTAGCTGAAGATGTCAGGAGGACAGTGAACATGCGCAGCAGCGGATGGGGTTTCCAGGAAGGGGTGGAGTCTCAAGCCAGGATGGAAGGGTTCCCAGGGGAGAAGAGCATGTGCAAACCAGAGCCTCTTGAACTTGGACTTTGAGAGGCTGAATTGACAATTGGCAGGTAATAGGGTGTGGCTGACTGATCAGAGGCACGTCTGATGAGGGCTCAGGCATTGAGGAGCTAGCCCTAGGGCAAGCAGAGGCCAGACATACCGTCCACTGCAGACATGACATCCTTGAGACACAGGAGGGAGAAGTCATTTGAGAGAAGGTGTGTGCTTCCATCTTAACTGTGACCTTTAAAAGTACTGGTAAGGGCTGGAGAGATGGCTTATTGGTTAAGCACTTGCTTGTGAAGCCTAAGGACCCTGGTTTGAAGCTCAATTCTCCAGGACCCACCTAAGCCAGATGCACAAGGGGGCACACGCATCTGGAGTTTGTTTGCAGTGGCTGGAGGCCCTGGCATGCCCATTATGTCTCTCTCTACCTGCCTATTTCTGCATCTCTCTCTAGATAAATAAATTAATTAATTAATTAATTAATTAATTAAAATAAATAAAAAATAATGAAGTACTGGTAAAGAGACTGGTCAGTCTTTTGCCAGAAAACAGGCATTGTCTGGCTATCAAAGAAGGGCCATATATTGTCCAGTGAATGACTCCCTGGAAACATGGACACTGTTTCCCTGCTCATAGTGACCACGCACGGAAAGTACCTGGTGTTCAATGGCACCAGCTCCACGGTCTCACCCCACCCACAGTGGGCTGTTGAGACTCCTGACAATACAAGGGACACAGACCAAAGGTTCTTCAATGCAGGTCACAGCCTTGGGAGACGAGCTAGCTCCAGGGGTCATTAAAAATAGTATTTTTTTCAAATTAATAAAATGCAACCGTCCACACTCAAGAGCAACAGCTTGTAAAATTGGATTTCTAAAAGATGAAGAGGAAAGGAGAGCAGCCCCAGTCAGAAGCAGTGCACAAAGGAACAAGGAACAGGAAAGGAGGGGACCACAGGTCCTGCTCATGAAGCACGAGTAGGCGTGCCTGTCACGCGGACCCCGACATGGTCATCAGGCCTGGGGAGAACAGCCTGGATTCCACCAAGTAAGAGATGACCAACGAGAGGGCAGCCCACTGACCTCACCCCTTAGTCTCTTGTACTGAAGCCTGGGGCTGAGGTTAGGCCCCATTCAGAACAAAACACATCCGATTGCTGGGGTCTTCTCAGAGATCAGAGTCACTTATGATCGGGCCGCCTTGGAGGAAGAACCCTGAGTAAGCGTCTAGCATAGAGAAGGCTTTGGAGATCCCTTGGAGGGTCTAACTAACGACAGAATGAACAGCCCAGTTGTCCCTGCTTCTGTGCCCGAGCTGAATCACAGGGAGTAGGGGGACTGCGTGTCAGCCTTTCGCTGCTGTGACAAACTACCTGGGGAAAACCACTTGTGGGAGAAAGGGTTTATTTTGGAGAACAGTTTCAGGAGGTTCCATCCCTTGTGGTGGGGATGATGGAGCAGAGCAAAGACGTTCCCATCATGGCAGGAAGAAGAGAGAGAGAGAGAGAGAGTGTGTGTGTGTGTGTGTGTGTGTACCTATTCTGGCTGGCTTTCTCATTTTTTCCATTTAATACCATCTGGATGCCCAGTCTGTGGGATGGTACTACCCACATTCCCCCTTCAGTTAATCCTCTCTGGAAAACACCCTAGAAGACACACCAGAGATGGGTCTTACTAATTTCCTGGGTGCCTCTCAACTGAATCCAAGTTGACAGTCCAGATGAACCATCACAGGCTGTGTGTCCATCGGCTTTTCTTCATTTGCCATCACACATGCCTGAGAAAGCAACGCAGATGGAGGAAAGACTTGCTTTGGCTCCTGGGCCCTGGTCACTTGACTCTATCTCCTCTGGGCTGTGGTGAGGCCCGGCAACATGGCAGGAAGCATGTGGCAGAACAGAATCACTCACCTCGTGCAACCAGAAAGCAAAAAGAAGAAAGGGCCAAGGACAGGGTCTACCTCCCAGGGCACACCCTTGGTGACCTGCTCCTTCCCATCAGGCCCTGCTTCCCAATAATGCCATCATATTATGAATCTATCAAGAAGTTAATCCAGCTGGGCATGATGGTACACACCTTTAATCCCAGCACTTGGGAAGCAGTGGTAAGAGGATTGCTGTGAGTTTGAGGCCACCCTGAGACTACATAGTAAATTCCAGATCAGCCTGGGCTAGAGTGAGACCCTACTTCTAAAAACCAAAAAGAGAAAGAAAGAAAGAAAGAAGAAAGAAAGAAAGAAAGAAAGAAAGAAAGAAAGAAAGAAAGAAAGAGAAGGAAGAAAAAGAAGTTAATCCATTGAGAGCCCTCAGGATCCAACCACTTCCCAAAAGATCATCAGCTAGGCTTGAGAGATGGTTAGCGTTCAAGACTCTTGCTGGCGAAGTCTAACAACCCAGGTTTGATTCCCCAGTACCCATATAAGCCAGATGCACAAGGTGGCACATGTGTCTGGAGTTCGTCTGCAGTGACTGGAGGCCCTGCACTCATTCTTTCTCTCTCTCTGACTTTTCTGCTCTCACTCTCTCTCCCTTTCTCTCTGTCTCTCTCTCACTCTCAAATATATAAATTAAATTTTAAAAACAAATACCATCAGCTGGTAACCAGTCCTTGAGACATCAGTCTTAGGGGAAGGGCACTTTGTATCTGACCCATCTAGGCAGAGACCACATACAGGCAACTACTTCTCCCTGGAACCCCGGCTTCACACCCTGGCTCATGTCCAGTACGTACTCAGGAAACATTATCAAAGTAACAAGTGTGGCCACCACAAGAGCCCTCCAAACTATCCCTGGGCTTGCACCGAATAGTCCCAAGGTCAAAGTCAAGGTCCCATTCCTGTGCAGAGCAGTGAGCCCAGCCCACCTGTACTGGTTACTAGTCTTAAGAAAGTCACTTCCCTTGTTCCAAACAAGATTCTATTAGGGGGAAAACTATTGAACAAAGTTCGATCTCCTAGTGAAATGAGTCTGTTATAAATTTACAAGAGGAAAGAAGCCAGCATGGCGGCTCACGAGAACAGGGCTCTGCTTTACCAAGCGGGGGTGTGCGTCTTCGTTGACTGCATCAGAAGGACAGCAGTGTGTGGGCCCCTGCCATCTGAACCCTCAACTTTGACTTTTTGCCTTTGTCTGCTCTGGGTTGCAAAAAATAAAGCAAAGCACTTGAGTCTGGGAAGTTTATGTAGTTCACAGTTCTAGAAATCCAACAGAATGGTGCCCATGTTGGCTTTGCATGACATCTCCAAAAGGTAGGGAGAGAGAGAGAGAGAGAGAGAGAGAGAGAGAGAGAGAGAGAAAGAAAGAGAGAGGTATATCACCCAGTGAGAGAGGGACGGAGTGAATGGGGAAGGGCTGGCTCACTCTTTTATAAGCGCTTTCTCCTTAAGACCAGCATGGAGTCTCTTCATGAAAGCTGCCCGTCTCACTGCCCCCCGCCCCCCACCTGCCCCTGCTTACGGGTTCCACCACCTTTCAACAGAGTTCCATCAGGGACCAAGTCCCCCGCACAGGGATGCTTGGGGAGCAAACCAGGTTCCTACCAACTAGCCCCTTCCGCCATGTGTTTGCCGGAGGTATCTGCCCTTGTGTCCCTCCTACTTCCTCCCCCAGCCTCTGCTTCCTCTCGGCCCATCCCCAGCAATCTTGCGTAACTGTGTGGCATGCATGGGCTTGTACATTCCCCAAACACTGCACGGGTCAGAATCCATAAGGCTTCACATGCTCCTCCTGGGGGTGCCCTGGGCAGCAGTGGTCCCATGGGCAACCCCCAGGTCTCCACCTCCCCAGTTTCTTACTCTCTTCCCTGCTTTCCCAACACTTCAACTTCAGCTGTCTTCCAGGCGATAAAATGTGAGTTTCTTAGTGGTAGCTCTTTGTCACAGCTCTGCTGAGTCTTGTCCCTCCAGAAAGAATCCAGGGTCTCAAAGGAGCAATGTATCTTGTCTAAACTGGGCGTCCCTCGAGGTCCGATGGGGACAGTGCACAAAATAGCTTGTGTGTGTGCACACGGTGGCTTAAGTTCCTCAGCCAATGCAAGGAGATGAGGCCTTTTCCCTACTACAAATGTTGATCTATTTACCTTGAAAAGTGATTTCTTGGGCTGAAGAGTTGGCTCGGCAGTTAAGACACTTGCCTGCAAAGCCTAATGACCCAGGTTCAATTCCCCAGTACCCATGTAAAGCACAAGTGGTCCATGCATCTGCAGTTTGTTTACAGAGGCTAGAGGTCCTGACACACCCATTCTCTCTCTTTCTCTCTCTCTCTCCTTCTTTCTCTCTCTCTCTTTGCAAATAAATAAATTTAATTTAATATTTTTAATTTTTATTTATTTATTTGAGAGCGACAGACAGAGAAAGAGGCAGAGAGAGACAGAGAGACAGAGAGACAGAGACACAGGGAGAGAACGGGCCCACCAGGGTCTCCAGGCACTGCAAACAAACTCCAGATGCATGTGCCACCTTGTACATCTGGCTTGCATGGATCCTGGGGAATTGAGCCTCGAACCAGGGTCCATAGGCCTCACAGGCAAGCGCTTAACAGCTAAACCGTCTCTCCAGGCCATAATTTTTTTTTTTTTTTAAAGAGATTGCTTCTCTCCGAGTGGAGACTGAACAGATACAAGGATTTATCTGTTGACGCCTAATTCTGGATGTGATGGTACTCCCAGGTGGAGGGGATGACGTCATGAGAGCAGACACTTCAGGATCAGGAGCAGTACTGGTACAGTTTAGATCTGAAATGTTCCTCCAAGGCACATGTGTTGCAGGCTTGGGGGTGCAATGGAGCTGTGTTCAAAGGCGGAGTCTTTGAGAGAGGAATGGCATACGAGGGCTCTGACCTAGGGAATGGACAAGCCCAGGACTGGATTAATTGATTCATAATTTACTGAAATTTGTGGATTATGGAAATTTTAGGAGGTGGGCCATTGGAAGAACATTTTTTTAAGGATTTTATTTTTATTTATTTATTTATTAGAGAGAGGGGGGAGAGAGACAGAAAAAAAAAGAGTGAGAATGGGCACACCAGGGCCTCTAGCCACTGCAAACAAACTCCAGATGCATGCGCCACCATGTGCATCTGGCTTATACAGGGCCTGGAGAATCGAACTGGGGTCCTTAGGTTTCACAGGCCTGTGCCTTAACCGCTAAGCCATCTCTCCAGCCCTGGAAGAACATCTTTGGGAGCATTCTCGCAAAGGGTCTCTCTTGTCCTTGGCTCCTTGTCATTCTCTTTGCTGTGAGGTGAACTGCGTTGTCTGCCATGACTTCCTCCCCACACACTCATTGGCTCATAACTCGAAAACCCTGAAACCATGAGCCCACATGAATCGTCCTCCTCTGACTTGATTTTCTCTGATATTTGCCCCCGTGACAGAAAGCTGACTAAAACATTGCCCCAGTGAAAGGCACCTCAGAGAACTCCCTTCCCTGTTAGCCTGTGGACACAGAGGGCAGAGACCCCTATCCTGATCAGGAAGCAACCCCTCAACAGACACCTTGACCTGAGGTTTTCCACCCTCCCAAACCATGAGAAATAACGCTCACTGGTTTCGAAAACGCCTATTTGATGGTACCATGTGACAGCGGCCCTGATCCCTGGGCCCCTCACAAGTAGCAGGGGCAGAGAGGGGCTGTGCTGTGCAGCCTAGAATGTTCCCCAGAACGCTCATGGAGAAAGATGCAGCCAGCCCTGCCCAGCTCTATTCTTAGCCACACTCACAGCCAGTTCTGAGGAGAAGAAGGCTGCTTGTCGTTAAGCGTTCAGCAGTGTCTGGCTTTCTCTGTCCAATCTTCGGTGGAGCCTTCTGTTTCCGCCTTCAGGTACCTGATTCGTTCCTGTCCTCATATCAGAATGGGTGGGGGGGGGGGTGGGAAGGAACCATCTGGAAGAGGTGCTGAATCCGCTTCTAGTTTGGGCCCAGCTCCTCCGTACTCCCTCCCCTCATCTCAGTTATCTGGGCTTTTGTGTTATTTTTACAAGGTTTGGCATCACACATACAGATTACCGACTCCCATTGTCTTACTAACCTGCATGGTAATTTCTCTGCCCGGACCATGTGTTTATCATTCAGTGTTCGCCAGCCCTCAGGAGGAATGTTCTAGAAACAGGCCATGGGACTGCCCATCTGAGCAAAGAGGTCTTCCACACTGCCTCATGACCCTGTACTGTAGCCCACTGGGAAAGGGACTTCACAGTGGAGACGGCAGTTCAGTCAGCCCCTGGTATGGGAGGCTGCACTAGGAAGACTGGGGAACACGCATAGTCTCTTTAGAGTTTTGTCATCTTTCCATAAGTCCCCTCATTCATTCATTCATTCATTCATTCATTTATTCAGTGTTTATTCACACATTAATTTTTTCCTGCCTTGGTCTCAGTTTCCCCAATAAATAAGCATTGGTGGGTCCAGGGCATAGGAGCAGGTAGCTACTTTAAGAAGTGATCCCAGCCAGGTGTGGTGGCACACGCCTTTAATCCCAGCACTCGGAAGGCAGAGGTAGGAGGATAGCCACGAGTTCGAGGATACCCTGAGACTACATAGTGAATTTCAGGTCAGCCTGGGCTAGAATGAGACCCTATCTTGAAAAAGAAAAAGGAGGTGATCTCAAGAAATAAACATGAAGGAGACACCTTGACTCAAAACTCACCAAAGAGCCGGGCATGGTGGCACACACCTTTGATCCCAGCACTTGGGAGGCAGAGGTAGGAGGATCGTCCGAGAGTTCAAGGCCACCCTGAGACTACATAGTTAATTCCAGGTCAGCCTGGACCAGAGTGAGACCCTACCTCGAAAAACCAAAAGAAAAAAAAAAAAAACTCACCAAAGTGCTGCAAAAAAGTGACAGTGGCGTGTTCAGCACTGACTGAGACATCTCTGTCACACCCTCCAAGGCTCGGGGACCATTGCAGAAGAGGTGGCAGAAAGAAAGAGCCAAAGGAAGGGCAGGACTGCTTACAATCACTATCTTCCAGACACAAATCCAGTGGCCTTGATATTCACGACCTCACAGTGGCTGGCACTACTTACACAAGACCTGCATTTATAGGAAGGGGAAAAATGACATCAAAATAGAAGAGAGACTGGTTGGAAAGAAAGGATCCAGTTGAGGGGTATTTAGGAGAGAAAAGGGGAGGGTGGTAGGAGAGGGGGGAATTAAAACAGAATACAGTAGAGTAATAAACAACATGGAAAAATGCAAAATAAATAAAAGAAGAGGGGTCCTTGAGGTGAGAAGGTGGCAGAGTCCCAGCCACATTCATCTGCGCATTGCCACGGTGGCAGTGCCTCCACCCTGTGGCAGGTCCTCTAAGGAAACAGAGAGCATGTCTGTGTGGATATTTACATGTGGATGCCCATCTCCATTGACTGAAGGTCACCTTTGGGACATGAAGTCTCCTGTACGCTCAGGCAAGCTCCCATAGATCTTTCTGCAAGAAAGCCATCAATGAGCAGAAAGAATCCCTGTGTTGCGGCTTGAATACAAAGCGTCCCCTAGAAAAAACAGCTCGGGTGACTCCAGATGGGGAGGAGTGACAGGACTGTGAGGGCTCTGACCTAGCCACTGGCTGAATCTACTCATGGGTCCATAACGTGATGGCATTATCAGAAAGAGCTCTGCAGGTGGGGCCTATTTGGCGGAAGTAGATTATTCAAGGTACATGTTTGAAAGGTCCCTTGTCTTCTCTCTCTCTTTCTCTCTCTTCTTGCCTTTCTCCTTCCCTCCTTGCTCCTTCTTGGCTCCCAGCAGATGAACAGCTTTCCTTTGTCAAGCCTTAACACAAGCCCAGAAGCATAGAACCAGCCAACCATGGGTGTGTGCTGGACAGAAGTCCTTGAAACCGTGAGCCAAAATAAACCCTCCCTCCTCCCCTGAACGTGTTGCTTGGGTATTTGTTACCCTGATGACAAGTCTGATGAACACAGCACGGCAGTTGTAGAGACTGAGAAGTGAGTTGAGGGGACACGAGGGGGTGGGGCATTTAAGAGCACCCTCTGGGGCCATGGGGTGTTTGTGTTGCTGGTGTTGCTTGTATGCATCCTGGTGTCAGGTCCTGCGTTAGGCTGAAAGGACACGGCACTGCCATGGAAGGTTCAAGGGCTGCCTTTCCAGGAACTTCATAAGACAGAGCATCCCCTTGTTACACTAAAGAAACCAGGCTCTCCTCTGTCAGTCCCAGAATCTGTTGGTTCCATCCTGACCTACATGACAATGAACAATAGCCAGGAAACTCAGTGTGATGGGGTACAACTGGAATCCCAGTACTCAGAAGGCTGAGGCAGGAGGATCATGAGATCCAGCCGGCATGTCTTTGAGTTCTAGGGATTGTTTCTTGTCCTGAACCGTTCTTTCTCCAGCCTCCACTTTCTGGCCATCCTGAAGTGACCAGCTTTTGTCTGACAAATGCCCTTCTGCCATGATGTTGGTTCTCACCACAAGACAATCACAATGGGTCCATTTGGCCATGGACTGGAACCTCTGAAGCCATGAGCCAAAATAAGTCTCTTCACCTCTTTAGCTGTTAGGCCCAGTATTTTGTCTTGATGGTGACGAGGTGACAAAGACAGTTTTAAACAGTTGTGAATTTCCTGAAGCCCTGCACGTAACCAGAACTAACACATGGCCAAAAGTGTGTGCACAAACACTCATCTCCAGATGTGAGACAGCTGGCAGCACAGGCACCATTACCCTGTTTTGCATGACCGTAAGAGTTGAGTAGCTCGCAAGTGTACTTCAGTACACAAAACCACACAACAGTCTCCAGCTATCACTCTTCAAATAACCTAAGATAGAGCAAATGTGTTGGTTTCTGTGTTTGGGGGCCCCCAAATTCAAGTTTCTGGGGATAGAGATATGGCTGGGCTGTTAAAGGCATTTGCCTGCAAAGCCTGATGGCCCAGGTTCGATTCCCCATTACCCATGTAAAGCCAGATGGTGCATGCATCTGGAGTTCATTTATAGTAGCAAAAAGCCCTGGCGTGCCCATTCTCACTCTGTCTCCCTCTCTGTCTCCTCTCTCTCCCTCTCTGTCTCTGCTTGCAGATAAATAAAATATTTTTAAAAACCCAAGTTTCTGAGCTGGAGAGATGGCTTAGTGGTTAAGGCACTTTCCTGCGAACCCTAAGGACCCAGGTTTGAGTCCCCAGCACCCATGTAAACTAGCTGCATGGTGGTACATGCATCCGGAGTTTGTTTTCAGTGGCTAGAGGCCCTGGTGTGCTCACTCTCTCTCTCTCTTGAATAAATAAACAAAAATTTATACATATATATATATATATTTAAAATCCAAGTTCCTAAGCTCTCAGCCTTCTTCTTTCTCAAATGGGTGTGTGACCAGTGAGCTTCCTTCCCACACCCTCATGCAATGAGTTTACATGAAAACACGGCTTGCTAGTGACCTCAACTGGCATATCTGTCTGGCTACCAACACCTTGAAAGGAAACAAAATATTTTGAATGCCTGGGGCCATGAAGCCTTCCTCGCCCCTGTGCAGAGCTGCAGACAAAGAATAAGGCAGGGTGGGGGTCAGGCTGTCGCCACAGCTAATAGATGTTCTTATGTTGCTCATCTGTCACCTGGCTCCTCCTGGCCGGACATGGAAGTGTTCTCCTGCCTTCCTCAGGTTAGCAGGACCTGAGTGCAGGGGAATAGGTCTCTGGAGAGGAAATGATTCACATGCCAACAGAGCAGGCTCCCAGCCACCTGCTCCCACCACCCTCTGGACCCTGGAGGGGGGAAGAGGCCTGACCTAGAGGGGCCCAAGACTCCCTGGCCATATCTATTACCTACATTAGAATAATTTACACTCACTCCTATAAAGCGTTTAATTCGTCATGCCATCATCCATTCCCGGAGCGTCCTTCTTCACCGTGAATCATTTTTTGAAGTATTTATGCGGACCTCACCGAAAATCGCCCCAGTCAGCAAACTGAGAAATGGAAAGGCATTAAGAGGTGGTGTTGACCCCAGGGTCACAGGCAGGAGTGTGGCTGGGGTCAGCGGGGCAGGAGAGGGAGCTCGGATGACCACGGGCGATGTGACCAGGCTTCTGGGCTCTGTCCTCCCTGCCCACACCCTGGCACAAGGAGGACATGTAATCATTAGCATTAGTGATGTGGGAATGATGGGAGTGAGGGCGTATCTGTGTGCTTCCCCATCTGCGTGTGATGGTGCACACCTGTAACCCCAGCACTTGGGAGCTTGAGGCAGTAAGAACACAATTTTGGGGCCAGCTGGGGCTACACAGTGAGTCTGAAGACAGGCTGTGCTGCAGAGTGAGACTTCAGAGGGCTGGAGATAACACTCAGAAGTTTAACACTGGCATAAAAAACCTGAGGCCCAGGGTTCAACCATAGCACCGCAAAGATTTAAGAAAAAACAAAAACCAAGGCCTTTGCTATAAAGTCATTGGAGTCACCTCCAACTGCAGATGTGGGCCCCTCTTGAACAGATGAGGGGAGGGGTCCAGTTGGCCATCTGGGACTAGAACCTCCATTTTCAGATGGGGTCCCTCTGCAGGGAGCTGGACCCAGACAACTCCGTGGAACCAGCTATTGGACTGCCCTTGTCAGGACAGTGGGTGGCAGCCGTTCTCACCTACAAAGACACACAGCCACACTAAAGGCAAGAAGGCCCACACTCAGATCTACACCAGTGCTCTTCAGTTGAGCAAAACCAGTATCATGCTTTGTCTGGGGCAAGTACATTCTTTTCTTTTTTAGTTTTTACTTATTTATTTACAAGGAAACAGAAAGAGAGGAAGAGAGAGAGAGAGAGAGAGAGAGAATATGTGTATGTATACATATGTGCAAATGAATTCCATATGCACGAGCCACTTTGTGCATCTGGCTTTACCCAGGCTGTCAGGTTTCACAAGCATGTGTCTTTAACCTCTGAGCCATCTCTCCAGCTCTAAGCAGTTTCTCTTCTGAAAACAACCAAAGGAACTTGTTCCTTCCTTTCCTTTCCCTTCCCTTCTCTCTTCTTCCTTCTCACGGTGCTGAGGATTGAACCCAGGACTACATATATGCTAAACAAGTGCTCTGCCACTGAGCCACACCTCTGGTTCTAGAATTTCTTTCTTTTTCTCCGTGTGTGTGTGCAATATGTGGTGTGTGTGTGTGAAGTGGTGTGTGTGGTGCATACATGTGTGTGCAGATGCTCACATGTCCATTGGAGGGCATCAGGTGCCCTCTGTCACTCCTCCACAGATTTTCTTAACAAAGTCCCTCTCTGAGCCCAGAGTTGCTGTTTGTGTGAGCCCCAGCGATTCTCTAGTCTCTGCTCCCCACAAGCCTGAGGTTAGAAGCATGGTGGCCATACTCGGCTATTTTATGTGGGTGCAGGGAAGATGAAACCAGATGGTCGCAGGCCCTCACGCTTGCATATCAAGCGTTCTTACCACAGAGCCATCTTTCCAGCACTTAAAAACAATCAAGCTAGCACAAAGTTCCTAACGCTCTAGTGATGATTACTAAAGATAGCTAGCTGGACATTTATTTAGTGTTTAGTTGTAGTCCCACTCTGTGCCAAGCAGTGCTTGTTCCAGGGTCCTAAAAGATAAGAGATTATTCTCCTTGAATTTGCATATGGGCAATGAAAGTAGATCACCATAGGCATAGAAGGAAGACAGGAAGGAAGGAAGGAAGGAAGGAAGGAAGGAAGGAAGGAAGGAAGGAAGGAAGGAGGGAGGAGGGAGGAGGGAGGGAGGGAGGGAGGGAGGGAGGGAGGGAGGGAGGGAAGGAGGAAGAAAGGAAGACAGGAAGGAAGGAAGGAAGGAAGGAAGGAAGGAAGATAGGAAGGAAGGAAGGAAGGAAGGAAGGAAGGAAGGAAGGAAGGAAGGAAGGGAGGGAGGGATAGAGGGAGGTGCCCAGAAAGACAGTAATAGGAAGATGGCCAGGGTGCAACAGAGAACTTGGGAGCCCAGGGGTCCGCCAGTGACAGGAAGCTTGTCCTTGAGTTGGAAATGCAGAAGGGGAAGGTGCCAAGCACCCAAAGCGTGAGAAGCGGAACTTGCAAAGGCCCTGGGGCAGGAACAGGTTAAAAAGTGCAAAATCCATTTAGGCTACAGGTTGGTGGTCCTGAGACTGAAGGATGAGGTTGCAGAGCGCCAAGGTCAGATCAAGGCCAGCAAAACAGGCCAGACAAAAAGGAAGGGTGTGCATTCTAGAGCGAGGACGAACCTTGGAAACACGCTCAGTGAAACAAACCAGACACAAAAGGCCATGTGTGGTAGACCCCACCCAGTGAAATGTCCACAAGAGGTGACTCTGTGAAAGAAAGCAGGCTGGAGGTGGCAGGAGCTG
The DNA here is from genome assembly GCA_036365145.1 of Orientallactaga sibirica. NCBI lineage: Eukaryota > Metazoa > Chordata > Mammalia > Rodentia > Dipodidae > Orientallactaga > Orientallactaga sibirica. The sequence goes on from JAEOAD010001365.1 coordinate 6,431,376, forward strand.
GGGAGCCCCATTATCTTTGGAGGTACTGAAGGTATGTCTAAGATAAGCAGAGGTCTTCAGCATCTTAAGCATAGATGCCACTCAGCCCCACATTTTGAAGTGGTTAATTTCATGTTATGTGATTAAACTAATATCCACAGACATGTGGAGCTCTCCATGTCATTTCTAGACCAGTGGCCTTCTGCCCAAAACCCTGTACCACATTCCCCTCCTGTCTGGCTCAGCTCAGTGGCTATGTTCTTCGTGCCTTGGGCTAATTTGATGCTCTGCTGGGCTTGAGTGCAAATCCATGTCTATCCAAAAGCTCCCCCAGTTACTTCAGTGATTTTTCTGGCACGTGAAAGCCCAAAATGAAAGTTCTCTTCTGCTGGTCTGACTCGGGGACCAGAGTTTATTGCATGTTGTGCCCTAAAGGGGTTCCCGCTCTGCTTTCTTAATGCTCTGTTCATCCCCACACATCACTTTGTTGGATTCTGCACCTTATTTTGGGGTGGGGAACATGAGAACCCTCCTCTCCTGTCCCTGGCTGTGTCCCCAGCACAAGGCCACTGGCCACTCCTGCCAGCCTCCCTCCCACCCCTCCCCCAGTGCAGCTGGGACTGGAGTCCTGATCAATCGGAATTCCCTGGGAGGAAACAGCAGTGATTTGAGGGAAAACAGAGATAAGTGCCAATAACTTAAAAGACGGGGGTGTCTGTCATTGTCCCTGTCCATGGAGTGAACAGCAGGCACCTGGTGGTGGGACCTGTGAGCCACCGAGTTTCCAGCCTGGTTCTCATGACCCCTTGCTTCAGAAAGATGCACCCTCTGGGAGAATGGAGCTTCCACAGATTGTCCCTAGGGGAGCAAAGCATTTTTTCTGCTTCCATCCATCCCAGCCTCGCCTGGTTCCTGGTGCAGTGCCTGGCTCTAGCCACCTCTCCAGGTGCTAAGAACAGCCACCCTTGCTTGTCAGGCTGTGTCTTGGGCTGACTTGACCCTCTATTGGCCTTGAGTGTGAATCTGTCTCTGCAACAGCTTCCCCCGTTACTTTACCTGATAGCCAAAAATGGAAGTTCGGGGTGCAGAAGAAAGTGGCCAAGAACAGCTGTCAGGGAAACCGCCGTTGGCAACAAAAGAGCCAGCCCCAGCCTGCCCTTCCAACAAATAGTGTTTGAGATGAATCTTTGGTCCACAGAGTCCACTTTCTTCTGGGCAATTTGAATCTCTCACCCACTGAAAATCACTTTGCAAACAAAGAAAAAAGGAAGGATGGGTTCAAGGTATAATGAGATGATTCAACATGCTTTGCTTTTCTCAACTTTTTTTTTTTTTTTAATGTGACCTCTGCCTTCAGTCTTGCCAGCCCTCTTTCTCCCAGGCCTGGCTTTTTGGCAGCAAACTTGACATATTTTAGACATATTACAGCAGCAAACTTCCCATCCCAGGCCAGTTTCTGCTGGGAACCCCTCCCTCTACCTCACTGGTTACCAGGTAAGTGGATTGATGGAGCTCACTTTCCACGCTGGCCAGGCGAACTTCACATAACCCCGTGCATAAATAATCACATGTTTTATAAATAGCAGTGGACAAGAGGCTGTAAAACAATGAAGATATATTTGTGCCTTTATGTCGTAGGAATATTTTCTAAAACGAAGGTTCCATTTGGGGTGGGCTGAATAGGGGTGTGAATACATAACAGTCCCCAAAGTTTCCCAGCACCCCCCTTCTCCAGGTCAGGCCTGCACTGTCGTTAGCAAATTGATAAGCTCCATGGGCAAGCTTTATATGTTCTGACACAAGCCTATGACACTTTATAAAAAGAAGTAATCCAGAACAATCTCTAGGTAATTAACACCTAGATAAACAAACATAAATTTCTATATTGCATTTATTTGGACTACCACTCAAATATGCGTGAACCATGCTTTTTTAATTAAAAGATAAATCCATGTGACACTTAGCCTCAAACTTAATTATTCAGCATAGTATAATAAAAAATAGAGCCCATTAAATGTGTCTTACACTGTATTTCTGTATTAACAGCAAAACAGTTCGGTCTGGGATCATTTAAATTTTCCCCCTCCTCTTTGCATGTGATTTCCCTGTTCACATAAGCTCTCCCTCCTGTCTCCTCCCGCCCCCAACATTTCTCTTTTCTCTTAGCACCAACAGGTGAAGAGTTTAAAACCCTACCCAAACCCCTACAGAGAATGCTCAGCTGGGGGACATTTTTAATATCGCATTACACTTGGAGTTTGTTCTTTCCCTTCTCCATGGAAACATACCTCTGGTTTGGTGGAACATGGCCAGTCCTCTCTTGAGTGAAGATCACAGAATTTAATAGAAATTTCCTTGGGATGGTGCTTACAACACGCCAGGTGAGCTTTTCTTAATACACTGTTATAATACAGATGTGAAACGGAGAAGGAGGAGCGTGTAAGTTCCAGACTGCAAGAGACAGCAGGGTTATCATCTTCAGAAAAGTTTCTCAGTGCAAACTTGTAGCATGGTGCAGGGTATCTCGGAGCTCAGTCACTTCTGCCCCCTGGGAGGATGGGGAATCCATCCTCGGGCAATTGCCAGCCTGGGTATGGGGCAGAACCCACTCAGTCACTCCAGGAGACAGAAGGCATCCACATAATGCCCAAGGGGCCATGCCTAGTGCTTTGTTTACCTGTCAAGTTTACAGCAATGATGCCTGGCAGGGAAGAGACAGTCCAAGTCTCCAACTGCCAAAGCCCAGGTTCTGAGTCACCTGGCACCCCAAGACAGGCTTCACACTGGTGCCCTTCCTTTGCCACAGGCAGTAATGGGACTGGCCAAGATGTGTCTCTTTAGAGTTTAGAATATGTGGGCTTAGACGTAGTGTAAACAGCCCTCTGGTTCTGTCTAGGATTGCCGGAGCTTTAGGACCAACGAATCACACACCCCAGGGGACTGCTGAGTCCCAGGCAAACCAGAATGGCTGGTCAGCTTCCGCAGGCTCCTCCAGCCTGGTGTCACTTCAGCTCTGCCAGATCTGTCCACAGAAGGGTCAAGTGGAGCCACCCGAAGACCCTATCTAGATGGAGCACAGGAGACAGAGGTGCCTGTGAGGATGCCCTGAGAGTCTGTTAAGGAAGTCATTGGGACCTCCTTACCCTGACTCTTATGTGGGCAGAGCGGGGTGAGAAAGCCAAGCACCCACACAGTGCATCTGCAGCCCTGGGTTCTCCGGATTCCTGGCTATTGTCACCTTGAACCATCCTTCACATATGGTGATGGCTCCTTGTTCTCCACACAGCCCTGTACATAAAGCATCTCCATTTATGCCCAGAAAGAGCCTTGTACCGCTGCCACTGCTATTTTCCACTTTGCATGGGAAGTGGCATCTTGGAAGACTTGCAGTGATCCAAGAAAGGGACGTGGAGGCAGCACTTAAAGCCCTGCCCACACCGGGCACAAGTTCACACTTGTCACTGCTGGGGAGACACCCTGTCCCTCACCTCCTCTAGGGGACTTTGATCACATGAACTATGACTTTTCTGCTTGAGTCTCCTCGTTCAGATGGCTTCGGTTTATTTGTGTGATTTTTTTCTTTTTTTAAAAAAATATTGTTTGTTTATTTTTATTTATTTATTTGAGATCCACAGACAGACAGAGAGAGAAAGAGGCTGAGACAAAGAGAGAATGAGGGCACCAGGGCCTCCAGCCACTGCAAATGAACTCCAGATGCATGCGCCCCTTGTGTATCTGGCTTACGTGGGTTGTGGGGAATCGAGCCTCGAACCAGGGTCCTTAGGCTTCACAGGCAAGTGCTTAACCCCTAAGCCATCTCTCCAGGCCTTGTGTGAATTTTTCTTTATAACAGTCTCTGTTTATCTTAGTGACATATACCCCACCTTGCTGGCATATCCCTGTCTCACAGCTCCATGTCCGGTGCATGGGAGGTCTTTGGTAAATGTTTGTTGAATGAGTGCAGAGAGCCCTCTCTGAGCCCCAGACCAGACATGCCCCTCTTTCCCTAGCCATGTGCCTGGCACTCTTTGAGAATGGCACATGTACAGCTGTTCTCAAATGAGGAAACTGGAAACTAATAGCTTAAGGCCTTTGTCCAGGTTCATCTTCTCAAAGGGGGATGTGTATGGACGGGTCCCAGCCACCCAAGCCCAAGGGAACTTTCCAAAGCAAGAGGTTGTTAGGAGTGACATCTTTGAAGAGACAGGAAGTGAATCTGAGATCTCACCCTCGGCAGAAGCCCTCCCATTTGTACTTTATGAAACACGCGTGTGATTTCCCACACTAGCGCATTTAGTTTCCATAATGTCACAGATAGAATCGATAAACCCAGAATGGTTCTGGTGTTCAGATCAGTAGTGAGTTGACACAGTGAGGGGCACCTTCATTATCTAAGTTCCGTGTTCGTTATACTGGAATAAATCTGCCAGGTGTCCTTGGTCATTCCAGAGCTGAGGAATATTTAGGTGGAAAAACGTGTTGGCTTCTTAAAAATGTTTCCTACTTCCAGTTTTATTTTAGTTTTTCATAGCAGCTTTATTGAGATCTAATTCACATCTCATAAAATCCACCCTTTGGAAATGTATAATTACAGTGGTTATAGTAGTTATTCACCACGCAGGACACTGTCATTGTGACCTAATTTTAGAACCTCAGGAAGAAACCTGACCCTCATTAGTGGCCACTCTCTGCTCTCCCTTTCCCTCAGCCCCTGGGAAAAACTGATCCTGTACTCTGGACTTTGCATTTGCAAGGGAGCTACCTCACACGGAACCCTCTGGAACTGGCTTTTTTCTCTATTTTCCAGATTCATCTACGATATAGCATTTTCCAATGGATTTTCCCTTTTTATGGCAGAAGAATATTCCTTTCTGTAAATGTTCATCATTCCACATGGGTTTTTTCCTGAACAAATTTTGAGTTAATATGGAAATGATGGAAGATTAATAGACAACCTAGGTTTCTAGTTCTTCTCAAGCACTCTAAGACCTGGTGTCCCAATCTCCATAGAGAAGATGTGAAAATTGCTGGGGATTTACAACCCCATCAGAGGGGCTTGGCACCCCATCATTCCTGCTCCCTCCCCACTTCACGGTGGTGTCCCGCGCCTGTGGGTTTCACATCTGTCATGTGTGGTTGGGGCCAAAGATACAACCCTTATCCAACCTTCAACCCTTCAGCCATTTTCCCCTAATGGGCTCACTCGGATCCCCCCCACCGTAACCTCATAACTCATTGCAACGCTGACTCACCCACAGGGAGGGCTGAGGACAGTTCCTTGCAAGTCATTTGCACTCATCCAAAAACACCAAACCCCACACTCTTAAAGATACCTGTGAATTTAAAAATGCCAATGGAACAAAGCATTTGGTGACAGCTTCAGAGGACCCTCCCTGTTTCAGAACCACAGCCCTCTGGAGAAAAGCTTGCTTTGGGGAAAAAAAAAAAAAAAAAGTACACAAATCAAAAAAGAAACCCCACCTATCAGTGTTGGGCACTCCCTTCCCATCCGAGTCTGAGCGCTGCCGTTCTGTAGCCCCAGGTGCCATAGGGGTCATCTTCCTTGGCTCAGCTCCTCTTCTAGAGGAGGAGTTGAGATTCTCCTCTGAAAAAATTCAGAGATAGAAGACCTACTTGTGTATAATGATTTTTTAAAGCGACATTTTCTCACTAAAGAGGGATGGTGGACCCCAATGCCCTAAGTGCCTGGTGTAATTACTGTAATATAATTACTGTAGTATGGGTAGCAGGAGTATTTCCATCACGGAAAAGGTTGTCTGAGAATCTTTAAGGAAACATCATTCATACATGCACTTGGGTATGCACACACACACACACACACACACACACACACACACAGTGCATGCACACACGCACCACCACCCCACATGCACTTACACATACATTGCATATACATAGTTATAAGATTGACCCTAGTCTGGCTACATAGTGAGCTCTTGTTTAAAAAAAGAAAAAAAGCCAGACTCAGGATGTGGCTCAGCAATTAAAGGAGCTTGCTTGCAGAACCTGACAGGCACGACCCCAGTACCCACATAAAGACAGATACAGAAAGCGATGCATGTGCCTGGAGTTCCACTGCAGTTGCAAGAGGCCCTGGAGAATCCACCCACAAGCACACACTCATTCTTTCTCTCTCTGTCTCCCTCTCTCTTTCTCCTTGCATATAAATAAAAACTTTAAAAATAAGTGTTCAGTGAAAGCCCAAGGTGATATGAACATCTACTGTGAAGACCATCACAGCTGGTTCTAGAAGAAGTAGAGACTGGCCAAACCTGGCCACGATGGACAAACCCAGAAAAATGGGTCTCTCCCTTTGTGGTGAATACAAGCAAAGAGGAGAAATGTGCTTTGGGGGGTTTTGTTTTCATTTTTCAGAGGTAGAGGTTTTATTGCATAAAACACTGGATAAAACTGAACTGCTTCAAAGACCTTTTTATTCTAACAGCAGAAAGAAAACAGTCATTGCTGAAAAAACAACTTTTAATACTTTCTATACCAGAATAAAGTTCTGCCCACGGATGTATTATAATAATAAATAATGACCAAGAATAAACTTTAAATACAAAGGTTTCTACTTGTTACAAGCATAGCAACAAAACCCTCTACTCTATTGATCTCAGATCTCCTCCAAGATAGGTTTTTTTTTTTTTTTCTTTGTGTAGGAATGTCGACAGTATTATGACCAGCATCACAGACTACGGAAGTTACAGGGGAAGAACTTGACATGTTTAGATATGAGAACCTGGTGACACTCGACGCCGACACTGTACCACAGAGGCTGTCACTGGCTGTGTAAGAAGTCACAAATGTTCTGGAAACAAGCCTGTGTCAGAGGGAGAGAAGGGCGGTAGCACTGGACAAAATGGAACCGACACACACGCCACAAAGAGGAGGGGATGTTCCCAATGTCACAAACAGAATTATTGCCTGTCGCATCTCACGATGCTCTGAGCACAAGAGCGAGGGCGGAAACAGGTCCCAAAGCTCTAGGAATGGAATGTGGCTCTTGGTTGTTTTTTTTTTTTTTTTTTTTTTTTATGTTGTTGTTTTTTTTTCACTTTTTTTCTTTTTTTAAATCTTTTTTTTTTTTTTTTTTTAACTTATTTATTTATTTATTTATTTCTCTTTGCTAAGATACCAAAGGCGGGGCAAACACACAGAAAGCAAGCGACTGTCACAGTCACCAAACACAGCAGTGCAGTTAAACCCTAAAGGTCACTACAGTCAGGAAGTTTCACCCACAGGCCCCCCCTCCAGGACCCAGGAACACTGCAGTCTATCAACTCGATTTAAGTAAGGCAGTGAGAACTATTCTAGAAAAAAACACGAAAGCAGCTTGCTCTATGCCAGATGGGTCCACGCTGCACAGTGGCCTCGTTTCCAGTGAAACCCCGGTTGGATGACACCCTTTTGACAGCATGTGCAAACCGGATTCCTTATTAGCCTGAGATTCATTCCGTCTCAGGGTAGCGCTAAGAATTTATTTACATTGATTGCAGTTTAGTATTTTTGTAAACTGCTGTAGGCAGAGCTGAAGTTTTTAAGGCCCTGGGGTTTTATCGTGTGCTCCCAGCCTGCAAGGACATATTGAATTTTTTTTTTTTCTTTTAAGTCTGAATGGTTTTGTTTTAGAAGAAGTTAATACTTCAGTATGTCTCCACTGTCACAAGCAACAGTACCAACCTCATGTCACTCAAAGGAAGTGTATTAAAAGGCAGGAACTCTTATACCACTGGAGCAGACTCCAGAATAATCCTTTAATGAGTTTTCTTAAAACAGTTTTAAAAAAAATTACTTGTGTTTCCTCATTGACCCTCAGAATCTCCCTTCATGTGGTGCAGAACTGGGTAAATTTGGAGTACCCAATCAGTAGAAAGTCACCTACAAGCTGCAAAATGTAGTGCACGTTTGGTTTACAAAAGGCAGACATGTTGACTCAAACTGTTTTCTTCATTAGAGATAGAGAGCTGGGTGTTTAGATTCTTATTTTAATACGAGCTATTTCATAAGAGCTTGCTGGAGGAGAAAAGCTTGCTTCATGTCTGCAACACTCATAAAAAGTAACATATTAAAAAAAATTGATAGCAAGGACCAGAGTGGACTTCCTTCAAGTAAAATTCAAAAAATCATAATAAAAAGCAATCTTATTATTATTACATAAATTGCAATGCCTGACCAATACTTTCTATGGGTAGGGATGGCTGAGTTTAGCTAAGAACATTTTCTAGAATGTTTTCTATATTTTTTAATTATCAGATTTTTTGTTCATTCCCCAAAAAACATTTTTTAAAGGCATCCATGAAAATAAAAGCTAAAAAAAAAAAAAGGCATTTCTCATTTTTCTCCATCCTGCAATTTGATCTAAAAAAAGGAATTACTCATCAAACCTGCAAGGGACATTTGTCTGCAGACACTTCCTGGCCATTGATTCATCTGGCTGTATATTTTTTAAAAAGCACATTTCAGATTGCGACGCTGTGCAGCGTCGGTCAGGCCGGGCGCTGGCTGGCTGCGTGCGTGCGGGCCGTCTAGGATTTCCCCCAGAGTGCGGAGTGACACCACGCGAATTGATTTTCCCTGCAGTGACCGCCCCAGTCTGACTGGCACCGCAGCTACCTCCCAACACATCTCATTAGGGCTCTAGGCAAATGACAGCAGCCGGTGTCAGATTATAAGAGGTGTTTTCAACAACGAAAACAGCCTTCCATCTTCAAGGCAACGTTAAATCATTCAGATGGGATCGTTTTTCGGTTAAGAGCATTATTTTTGGACAAAGATGACTTTCGGGTTGGAAGGGCTCCCCGCCCCCCACTTTCTGGAGCTCAAAGGACACCAGGCATCCTGAAATCACTTTCCTCCTCCCTGTATCATTTGAAACTACTTGTTGCTGGGTAACAGTGTAGCAGCCATGTTCAAGGGCTGGGGGATTGTTTTTTTAATATATATATAGATATCTTTTAATTTTTTAAAATGTTCTATACACTAGAGAGAGGGGTTGTACATGATTTTCCCCTTGGAATGCAGTTAGCAAACTGGTTTGCCAGATACGTTATGTTAAAGGTGTAGAGGCATATTGCATTATAGGGGGTCTGCTCAGTTGCCCTCCTCCTGGCCCTGGCCGGCCTCCTCGAGCTCGGCCAAGCTCCCCGCCTTCACTGCTGCAGCCTCTTCAAAACTCCCAGAAGCCTCCGAGTCAACCCTGGAGCGCTTGAACCTGCGGTCAGGATACTGGCTGTTGTCAAAAGGCATTCGATGGACGCAGAGGACATGGGTCTTCAGGTTCCCCTTCTGCGAGGCACTGTAGGGACAGTAGCGACACTGGAAAGGCCTGTGACCTAAGGGGAGAGAAAAGTGACCAGTCAGCACCTTGCTCGTTCCACCCTCTACCCCTCTAAGGACCACCACCAGCAGCTCCAAAGTCAGCAACGTTATTATCCCTCTTTACAAAGAGAAAGAGAAAGAGAAAGAGAAAGAGAGAGAGGCTAGAGACTGCCTCCATACGCTCCATACATTAGGCATGTAATTTTCTTTCTTTCTTTTGCATGTGTGTAGAGTTTGTTTGTGATGTGTGGTTTGTTCTTGTGTGTAGAGTATGCGTGTGATATGTGGTGTATGCTTGTGTGTATAGAGTATGCGTGCGATGTGTGGTGTATACATTAGAGTATGTAATTTTCTTGTTTCTTTCTTTTGTATGCTTGTGTGTGTAGAGTTTGTGATGTGTGGTTTGTTCTTGTGTGTAGAGTATGCGTGCGATGTGTGGTGTATGCTTGTGTGTGTAGAGTATGCGTGCGATGTGTGGTGTATGCTTGTGTGTGTAGAGTATGCGTGTGATGCGTGGTGTATGCTTGTGTGTGTAGAGTATGTGTGTGATGTGTGGTGTATGTGTGTAGAGTACATGTGTGTCATGTGGTATATGCATGTGTGTGTATTGTATGACGTGAGGTGTATGCTTGTGTGTGTAGAGTATTGTGTGGTGTATGATGTATGCATGTGTGTGTGTGTAGAGTGTGTGTGATGTGTGGTGTATACGTGTACGTGTGTAGAGTATGTGTGCAATGTATGATGTACTGGTGGATGTGTGTGTGCAGATATGCTCATACCATGCACATGTGCGTGGAAGCCAGAAGAGAATGTCAGGTATTCTCTAATTAGTCCTCCACATATTCTCTTGAGATGGCATCTGTCCCTCAGTCTGGGGCTGCTGTCCATCAGGGAGCCCCAGACAATCTTCAGTCTCCACCCACCCCTGTGAACTGGGGTTCTAGACACAAGCCATACCCAGCTTTAATTTTTTTAAAAAATCTATTTATTTGCACAGAGGGAGGAGAAAGAGAGGGAGACAGACACAGAGAGAGAATGGGCAAACCAGTGCCTCCCACTCCTGCAAACGCACTCCCGGTGCATGTACCATTTTGTGCATCTGGCTTAACAATCAGGCTTTGCAAACAAGTCCCTTTAACCACTGAACCCTATCTCCAGCCCCAGATTCTTACATGAGTTCTGGAGAGTCAAACTTGGCAGTCTGGTGTGAAAGTCCCTACGCTGAAAAAGCCAGTGCTCCTAACCACCGGGCCATCTCCCCAGCCCTTAACCAGAACTGTAAGCGTTGTCCCGACGTTGGAGAAGATGGAAAATAAACCACCCAGTACCAAGAACTGTTTCTATAAAGCACTGGCAAATCGCTTAGACTAAGAGGTCAAACCAGAGACACTGTGTTCACGCTTAAAGAACAAGAAAGGAAATAAATGTTCCCATTTTTTTAATCTATCAACGAAATTCAAAACCTTGCTTATAGGAGACATTGAAATCTGAATTCAGGTAGGATGAAATATTCTCATATTGGCTTTTCTTCCAAACATTTTTTCCAAATATTTTAGTTATTTATTTTCTTATTAAAAGAGAGAGAGAGAGAGAGGCAAATAGAAAGAGAGAGAATGGGCACACCAGGGCCTCTAGCCACTGCAAACAAACTCCAAAGGCATGTGTCACCTTGTACATCTGGCTTATGTGGGTACTGGGGAATTGAACCTGGGGCCTCAGGCTTCACAGGCAAGTGCCTTAACTGCTAAGCCATCTCTCCAACCCCCAAACATTTTTTTAAATGAAAAATATTCTTAGCTCATTAGCTGTAGAAAAGAGACCATAGGCAGAGCTGGTCAACAAACTGTGTTTTGCTGACTCAAGATCTACACAAGATTGGAAAATACCTGTATTTGGGACCGTGACCCAGGTCTGAGCTCACATTTTTCCCCTCACGGACTCTGCATTGTTTTTACATTCATTTGTTTGTGTTTGTTTTTGCGTTTGTTTTTTTTTGTTTTTTTTTTCCTTGGGGCAAAGTCTCACTCTAACCCTGGCTGACCTGGAACTTCTCTGTCACACAAGATGACCTTGAACTCACGGAGTTCCTCCTACCTCAGCCTCCCTAGTGCTGGGACTAAAGGTGTGCGCCACCACATCCTCGTTGACTCTGCACTGGTGAGTAGAGCCAGAACTGCAGGCTCGTGTGTGTGTGTGTGTGTGTGTGTGTGTGTGTGTGTGTGTGTGTGTGTGCGAGCAGAGGCCCATGAGAGATGGATGAGCCCCCGGCCCTGCTCTGAGGTTGAGCTCAAAGGACTTAGCAGGGCCCCTTCGTGGAAGCTTGGGATTTGGCACAAATAGCAGGAGCCAACCTGGCCAGATAATGAAGTGCAAACAAACGAGTGAAGAGTTATCTAACCCTGCCAGCATGACCCCTGACCTGAAACATGTCCCAAATGCACGCGTGCTCCCTCTGCAGAGACCCGTAAAGCACCTGCTTTGGGAAATGTCAAGGAAGCAGGCGCATTCCTTGCCATGGAAAGTTGGGGGTCTTCATTCCTGGAAGCTTACTAGTGTGATCCCACCAACACCCAGATGGATTAAAATCCAGGGTTCAGCTTCATCTGCTCAGAAATGTAAACCAGTAAATCAACAGGTCCAAACACTTAACTTCCAAAACAGCCCAACAGCGGAGGCAGACACCTTCTCACACAGTCACAGCGACAGTGCAGGGTGCCTGGTTTCTTAAAAGAAATATTTTGTTTATTTACTTTTTATTTGAGGGAGAGAGAGGGGGAGAAAAAGAGAGAGAAAGGAAGGAAAAGGAAGGAAGGAAGGAAGGAAGGAAGGAAGGGAGGGAGGGAGGGAGGGAGGGAACGGGGAAAGGGTGTGATGCCAGGGTCTCTTGCCACTACAAATGAACTCCAGATGCATGTGCCACTTTGTACATCTGGCTTTACATGGGTACTGGGGCCAGCGGGCTTTGCAAACAAGCACCTTTAACTGCTGGGCCATCTCCTCAGCCCCCAGTGTGTCTGTGTTACAAAGGGGCTGTTTTACGAAGCACTCCATTCCTGTGAGCTAAACGGAACCCAAAGCGACATTTCTTTCTCTCCTTTTTCCTTTTCTTTTTCCGGCAGTGTCTCGCTGTGTAGTTTAGTCTGACCCTAAGTGCACCATCCTCCTGCCTCAGTATTTTCAGTTCCGGGATGACAGGTATATGTCTCCCCATCCAGCTCTTTTGTTTCATTGACATCGTGTTCTCCCTTCCCTCATAGCCAGCTGGTCCGGCCTGCCTATGGGGGAGCGGGTCTCCCCATTTTCAGTGTCCCCTTCAGAGCCAGGTGTGATGTAGCCTGTGAGCTTGGACATTTGCAGAAATGTCTGCATGCTTCCAGTTTCCGACTTGCAGGCTGCACTCCTTTAGGACACCTTCAGGATCAGCTCAGCCTGGGACTTCTGTGACCCATGTCCTTGTAGGCACCTATCCTAGAGGGATAGTCAACACCTCCATGGTTCAACCCAACATCTTCCCAGTCTGCTCCAGAGTGGCACACCTCGGCCCACATCATACCATTCTTGGCCTCCATGGTTGTCTGAGCCAGGCTTTCCCTCAAGGGCCAGCTATGGGCATGGTGGGCCCAAACCCTACACCTCGTCCCAGGCTCTACTCGATAGGGTACCTGCTTTGGAGCACCCCAAAAGGCCCTGTGTTCCAGAAGCAGGAGGCATGGTATCGCAGTGCCCCCGGCACAAAGGGAGCAAGTCCCCACACTCGCTGTCTCTTTTACTTCACTTCACTTGACTTTGTGGTCAACGTTTCTTCTGCTTTCGTTTCTTAGGCTGTGGCAAGGTGAGGTTCTCTGAGGTCAACTTCCCCACCTGCAAAAGCCAAGTGTGTGCAGTCTTGGATGTTGGAGCCGAGAGGAAAATGAAGCCCAGGGGGAAAAAATGTTCTTGCCTTTGGCCCTTCCTGCCTTCCTACCCAAGAACAAGAACACAGAGAAACAGCCACCAGGTCAGATGTCATCAGCATCATTCCCTCGTGCCTCCCTGGTGCCCGGTTCTACCTGTCCCTCCTGCCTCCCTGGTGCCCTGCTGTACCCGTTTTTCCCATGGAGACAAAACGAGTGTCCCCGCGATGTCTCATGCACGCATGTCCTATGCTCTGATCACAAGCTCCTCCTCCTCCTACCCTCTCAACCCTCCCCCCATGCTGCTGTCACTGTCCCATTTCCTAGTAGTTTCCCCATCAACATTGTCCTGAGACCAATTCTTCCAATATAGAATTTGGTCTGCACAGGGAATGCAAGTGGTCCTGTTTCTTCATCATTCCGGGTTTGGATACAGGCTAAGCGAGGGTGCTACTGCAGCCTAGTCTCCAGTGCCGTGATGCTGAGAGCTGGTGGAGACGCATGGAATGTGGTCAGCTCATTGCAGGGCGGGGGACTCTCTTTAGGAGGAATTAAGGCAGTTCTCTTGGTACCCTGCTAAGTTCCTGTGAGAGAAGTTTGACACAGAGAAACACTTCTGGTCCTGGAATCTCGCCGGCTTCGTATCTGTCATGTGGTTCCTCCTTCATGGATCTGTGCCTCGCATGAAGTTGTCAGCCATGCTGTGGTGGAGGAGGAGGCCTTTACCAGAGTCAAGCACAAGCCAGCCATGCTCTCTGGCCTCCGCAACCATGGGCTAAGTAAACCTCTTTCATTTATGCAGTGCGTGCTCAGCCTGAGGTATTTTGTAATAGCAATTGAGAACACACCACACTAAGCTGGGCACCAGTGAGCCCTTCCCTCTGTGGAAAGGAGGTGGGAGAAGCCACGACGTACCTGTTTTCCCTGCCACATGTCTGAATCCAGAGAGCTCCAGCCGCCCTCAGACAAGCAATCTCAGGATAACACTGAGTCCCCAAGAAGCAACAAGCCCATTTGTGAAGTTACCATCCCTACATCCACCAGAGCTGTGCCCAGCCCCCACGAAGAGTCACTTTGGGAAAAAAAGCTGTGCAGCAGGAGAAAACGCGGCTCATGTGTACACCTGTAGACACGAGGGCAGTTGAAGAGCGGCTCTAAGAACCCAGGTGGACACGATCCAATGGGACACTTCAGAGACACGTTCAAGTGCGCTCCAGACCTTCTCACAGACAGCTGGCCCTGGGGCAGTGCACACAGCTGAAGGGTGTGGCTCAGATAGAACTGGGACCAGGTCAATTTATTTATTCCATGACCATATTTTTTTGGTATTTAAAAAAAAAAAACTTTTATTGTCAATGCCCTTAATTATAGACAATAAACCATGATAATTCCCTCCCCTCCCCCACTTTCCCCTTCACAAATCCACTCTCCATCATATCCCCTCCTCCTCTCAATTCGTCTCCCTTTTATTTTGATGTCATCCTCTTTTCCTCCTACTATGAGGGTCCTGTGTAGGTAGTGCCAGGCACTGAGAGGCCACGACCATAATTGATTAATAAATAATTATCGTCCTGATGTGAGAAGGCATTGAATGGGAGGGCTCCAAGTAGTCGATAAAAATTAAAAATATCGGGGCTGGAGAGATGGCTTAGCGGTTCAGGCGCCTGCCTCCTAAGCCTAAGAATGCTGGTTCCAATCTCCTCCAGTTCCGGTTCCAATCTCCAGGTCCCACGTTTAGCCAGATGCAGTGATGCAAGGGTGCAATGCCGCACTTGACCACAAGGCGGTGCATGCATCTGGATTTCGTTCTCAGCAGCTGAGACACTGCTGGCGCACCCATTCTCTATCTGTCTTCCTCTCCCTCTCTCTCTCTCTCTGCCTGTCTTTCTCTGTGTCTCTCTCCAAAAAAATTAAAATAAAATAAAATAAAATATATTTAAAAAATTAAAACTATCACTAGGAACTTTGGTTACCTGGAGATCAGCAGGGCCATGTTCACAAGTCGGCCTCAAAGCTCTGGATCCCGTGGGCTCTTCCATGCTGCCCGAGTATTGCTCAACGACTAGAGCCTTGTGTCTTCTGCTATGGTTGCTGAGTAATCCCAGGTAGCCTTTGAAGGCCACCCTTCCCACAAATCCCATCGCCTCAGGATCCACGCAGCTCGCGTCTTGGTACAGATACGGAGAACCTCAACTATCACCTCTGTTCGTAACAAGATCCTTTTTGCATCGGCCAACTTGGCGCAAAATTACTTAGTCCATCTTCCCAGTGATTGATTTCAAAATGTTCATCACGATTTTCTCCTATGGTTCCATTCGGAACCTCTGTTTCTCGATAGAGTCAGAGATGATGTACGACGGCTCAGTCAGATCTGGATGCCGCGGTGCTCAAGCCATTACCGAATGAGTTCTCTTTTGAACTTTGCTGAAATGCAGTCTCTTTGTCAATGCATGTGGAGCTGTGCACACATGCACCATGGAAGGAAGCCTGCACTGTGCTGGACTCATAAGAAATCTTGATCTTGGAATATGCATCATAAGTAGAAACTTGTAGATAATAATGGTAGTAGCTAAAGACCCCAAAGGTGTCGTTGCACAGGGGTCCACATTCATTTTTGCAGGTTTATCCTCATATTGGAACTTCATGGCAGTTTTGCCAGAGTTCTCTCAGCTCTGCTGTACAGATAGGGAAATTAAGATACAGAGGACCTGGAAGGCTTGATTTCAAAGCAAATTTACAATGGGGACAAAATGCCACCGATTCTCCAAAACTGGTACAGAGACTGTGATCACATGCATATTTATAAGATAAAACACTCACATACAATCCATCCTCCATGCTCAATTACAGTGCATTTGTTATAATAATACTTTTACAAATACATACACATGTCTGATGACTTGCTTTACATAGTGTTGTAGTGAACTTTCTTATATATAAAATATTGGGTTTTTTAGCTTGGTGTGATGGTGCACGCCTTTAATCCCAGCACTTGGGAGGCACAGGTAGAAGGATTGCCATGAGTTCAAGGCTACCCTGAGACTAATTCTAGGTCACCCTAGACTAGAGTGAAACCCTACCTCAAAAAAAAACAAATATATTTAATTTTTTTAAAGAAGTCTCTTTTTTTTTTTTTTTCATTTATTTGCAAGCAGCGAGAAAGAGAAAAGAGAGACAGACACAGAGAGAATGGGCATGCCAGGGCCTTCATCCACTGCAAATGAACTCCATTTTGTGCACCTGGCTTTATAAGGAGACTGGGGAATTGAACCCAGGTCATTAGGCTTTGCAGACAAGCACCTTAACTGCTAAGCCATCTCTTCAGCCCTACATAATCTTATTTGCACATCCCTCCCACTGAGTTGTTGCCTACAAAGATCCCAGGAGGCTGATGTGGAAGTAAGGACTGAAAAGAAACAAGATGCCCGCCCCGTGGGTAGGTGATTGGAGAAGACATGGTGTACCTGACCCGGAAGTGACTTTAAGTGAAAGATCATCTGGGGTGATATGTAGCTTGGTTCTCAAACAGAAAGCTGTCATTATTTGAAACACTTGTACATACTTGACATATTTCTCAGTCCAGCCAAGCTGGGTCACAAAGTTTCAAGCTTTAATTCCTACCCACCCACACAAATCCCCTCGTGTGGATACAAACACCGCTGTTGAGGTCTGATGCCCTATGGTCAGAGAATATAAGCCAGGCCTTCAGAACAAGCCCCGGTAATGACAGCACCACTGATACTCACGATGCGTCCAGTAGATGGACAGAGGAAGACGGCGCTGAGGGCCCTGCACAGATACGCTGCAAGTTCTGAGAGAATCAAACCTTTAAATGGAAGCGGAGAAGACAGCGCTGCCCCCCACTAGCTCACAATCCTTCATCACCCAGTGCAGGGAGACCAAGAGACAGCCCTGTTGACTGCACTGTCTTGGTCACTGCAGATGACGTTGGTGATTCCCAGCTCTCCAGGCTGCCAGGAAGACCTAGTAACATGGGTCAATGTCGAAGAACTCAAAAGAGCTTTACAGCCCAGTTGAGTCCCGCAGTCTTGAGTATGAGAGGCCAAGAACGCACTCCGGTCAGTTCCCTCGAAGAGGCCAACGAAGACGGTACATCTCCCAGGTTTGGTCTCGGTGAGAAGATCCCCATGTGAGACATGGCCTTTGGACGACCTTTAAGGCTCAGGGCCCTTGGTCCTGCATCTTCACTTCATTTTGAACATCTTCCTCCTCCCTGGCAGTGGACAGGGTCATGTCTGGCAATGAACGTGGAGTCCAACTACCACTTCCCTTCGTCCCGAGTTTGCTAAGCGGCTTACTGCTCTCTATCTGACCTTGACCATGGGCTTGCTCTCTCCATTCCTCAGCCTCCGCACCTCGAAAGGGAAGTCATACTAGCAGCTATGCTGGCGGAACGTGCTACACATCCAGTGACATGATGTGGCACTTTCGCAAATGATAAGAAAGCGCACGGGTGCCAGCTGATGTCGCCATCGTCCCTGCTGTTCTGGTCACTGTGGTCAAGCTGGGTGGGGGAGGAGCCTTGGAAAAGCACTGATTTCGGCTGCTTCCATGACTTGACATATATGCCATGACATGGAAGTAGAGGAAGACTATTTGGGACAAGAAAGGGGACATGGAGAGGGGAAGGGGGGCAGGAAAGGGCATTGCGAGCAGATAAAGTACATGGTATACTTTCACAGACATGCCATTAGGAGACCCGTCCCTTTGTGCAATCAACAGAAACTCATTTTTTTTTTTTTATTTTAAAAAGACTGATTTAACAAGTGCTCCAAGGACTAGCCCCGGGTGGCTTACTGTTGAAAGGATTGTCTCTACCTCAGGCAGGGTCCCCTGAATGGGACTCTGGGAATTCCAAAGACCGTCAGAGTTGAGAGGAACGAGTTGTTGACAGTTGTATGACGCAGCAAACAGGGGCTGGGATTTGCTGTGCATGGGGGGGGGGATCCTTTTCTGGAAGGAAATCCCCAGATTGCAGGGCTGGAGGGGTCCACACAGCCCTTCGAGGTTGTTACATAGCCATCAGGGATCCCAGGAACCCCAGCGGGAGGAACAGAAGCACGTGATCATCATTTACTCTCTCCCTCCAAGCACCCAGCGTGCCACCCTCAGGCCACAAAGGTCAACTCTCTAGTCTCCAAAAGCCTCGGGAGCTTTACACAACATTTCCCCATCTCCTCAGTGCAGAATTCTCCCTGCGCCTACCTCTCCCCATCCTTCAGTGCTTGGTATAGCCACCTTGGCCTCAGGAGGCCCTTCCAGATGCTTCCAAACCCACCCCAGCAAGCTCTGTGTCCTTCAAACAGCTGCCTGAACAGGCTGCCAACCCCATAGGAACACGGGCCCTGGCATTCATGGGGAGGGAGTTCATGTGCTTTCATGCTTTTCTTAATACTGATGCTACCCACCACAGCACAGGGCAGCAATCACACATGGCCACTGAGTATTGTGCCATGAACAAGGGACACTGTGGCCAGAGTGGCCTGCTTAAGCCCAGGCCAGGGGCAGACAGCTGGTCAATGCAGGCTCCTAAGAACAGGTCAGTGTAAAGACGGATGCGCAGGCTAGAGAGATGGCTTAGTGGTTTAGGCGCCTGCCTGCTAAGCCTAAGATCGCCGGTTCCAATCTCCAGGTCCCACGTTTAGCCAGATGCAAAGTGACGCAAGGGCGCAATGCCGCACTTGCCCACAAGGGGGCGCATGCATCTGGAGTTTGTTCACAGCAACTGAGAGGCTGCTGGTGCACCCATTCTCTGTCTCCCTCTCTCTGTCTCTCTCCAAAAAAAAAAAAAAAAGAAAGAAAGAAAGAAAAGAAAAAGAAGGAAACCCATCTTGGGACGTGGGAGAGGTCAAGCTCAAAGGGCAATGAAACTTCATCCGCTGGGAGGAAAGAAGTGTGTGGTGAGCCCTTCCTGGTCCTGCAGCATTGCAGCACCTGAACTCCCCAGTCTCCCTCCACATCCGGATGATGGGTGCCAGGTAAGCCCGCCACCACTCCTCCACTCTCTTCTCTGTACCTCTCACTTTGAGGCCATCAACATTTCCCATCACTGCCACGCGCAAAGTAAGTACATCATACGTTAATTTGTATTGTCACTGCACAGTAGAGCACTGGTAAAGAACACATTCATTTTTAATCCACTATGAATAATATATAAATATGTATACAGTGCGGAGGGTCAAGAGGGGTAAGGAGAAAGCAAGTCGTACGTTGTTTATAGTGAAAGTGGGGGAACAAGAGATTTTTCTTACTTGCTACGATGGAAATAGCTGTTCTTTCCTTGCACCTAGAGGGAAAGGAAAATGCCTGCCCTTGGGGGCCATCCATTAGCTACAGCACAGGGCAGCGGCTTCCTGAAGAGACAGATCTGTAGTTTGGGGCTCCCACACCTCCAAGCTGATGGCTTCTACCCCATGTGGGGCAGAAGATGAGCGAGTGGGCAGCAGGTAGGTAGCCAGCTCTTGGCAGTCAGTCCTGGAGCGGTAAGAATATTTGTGGGGTGAGAACCTTCTGGACCACACTCCCCAGAACATGTGCATGAGAATTGCCTCAACTGTCCTCACCCAGCCAGCAGGGGTGGGTCAGGATGGTTTCTACTTTCACAGATATGAAAACATGGACCCCGGAGGTGCACGTAACTAGTTGCTGGTCACATTGACACTAAATATATGCCCATTTCTTGGTGCAGTCAGCTTCTCGTTGCTGGTGCAAAGCACACAACCGAGCTGGGTGTGGTGGCGCACGCCTTTCATCCCAGCACTCGAGAGGCAGAGGTAGGAGGATCGCCATGAGTTCGAAGCCACCCTGAGACTACATAGTGAATTCCAGGTCAGCCTGAGCTGGAGTGAGACCCTACCTTGAAACAACAACAACAACAACATCAAAAGCACCCAACCAAAAGCAGCTTATGGAGGAAAGGGTTTATTTGGGCTTACAGACTCAAGGGGAAGCTCCATGATGGCAGGAGGAAATGTGACATGAGCAGAGGCTGGACATCACCTCTGGTTCAATATCAGATGGACAACAGCAGCAGGAGAGTGTGCCAAACACTGGCAAGGGGAATCTGCCTATAACATCCATAAGCCCATCCCAAACAACACCCATCCAACAAGGCTCCAAATTGCCATGAGCTAGGGATCAAGCATTCAAACACTTAACGTTTGTGGGGGTGCCTGAATCAAACCACTCCATGTCCCTATTCACTCCTGACCCTGACTGCCTTCAAACCCTGTACCAGAGGATTCTGTAGAGTGGAAATGCCCTTCAGTCAGAAGCAAAGGTGGTCCAGGAAGTGGTCCATGAATGCACCTGAAAGGACATGTACCGTGCCTATGTCTGATGTCAGACAGCACACCTGTGAGAACAGGTGCCTCGGTTTTGTCCTCCAGAAGACCACCCAAGTCTGTTGAGGAGAATGTTTGACATCTTTCCTGGGATCAAGAAAGACGAAGACTCCTCAGTGTGATGGTTAATTGTCATTTCCAACTGGATTGGCCTGGGAGACACCTAGGAGATTAGTGAGGCCCATCTCCAGGTGTGTCTGCAGGGGGACTTCCAGAGATAATTAGAACACGAAGCCTCTAATCCAGTCAGTTGTTGAATCCATTCGTGAGTCCATCAGATGAATAGAAAATGGGGAGGTTGGGCTGGAGAGATGACTTAGTGGTAAAGGTGCTTGCCTATGAAGCCTAAGGACCCAGATTTGATTCCCCAGTACCCACATACTCCAGATGCACAAGGTGGAGCATGCATCTGGAGTTTGTTTGCTAGAGGTCCTGACATGCTCATTCATTCTCTCCCCCCTTTCTCTCTCAAATAAATAAATAAATAATAAGGACTGGAGAGATGGCTGAGCAGTTGATTCCCCAGTACCCACGTAAGCCAGATGCATAAGGTGGCACATGCATCTGGAGTTCGTTTGCAGTGGCTGGAGTCCCTGGTGTGCCCATTCTCTCTCTCTCTCTCTCTCTGCCTCTTTCTATCTCTCTCATATAAATAAATAAATACATATCATCTTTTAAAAAATAAAATATTTTAAATTTAAAAAAAAAAGAAAATGGGGAGCTGATGGAAGTGTGGAGAGTAGGGCCTGCTTGAGGAAGTAAGTCACTGGAGCCATCTCCTTGAGGCTCGTTCTTGTCCTGCCCCTCCCTGCTACTCTCCTCTGCTTCCTGACCATCGAGGGTTGAACAGCTGTGCTTGGTGATTCCACCTCCTCCAGGGTGGACAAGAGCTGTACATGAACGTCCATCACTCTCCCTGGGAGTTGTTCTCTCAAGTACTGCGGTCTGTGGAAAAGGACCTAACACACTGAGTGGCCAGAAGCAGCTGGTTCCAAGATGACCTCCACCATGGACACTAAAGTCTGAGGTTGTTCACGTCCCTCATACAAGGAGGCTATTAGTATATCACCTGCTCACTTGCTGCCTCATACTTTATTCTTACTTTTTGGCTTTTAAAAAATATTTTCAGAAGCCAGGCGTGGGGGCGCACTCCTTTAATCCCAGCAATCGGGAGGCAGAGATAGGAGGATCACCGTGAGTTCAAGGCTACCCTGAGATGACATAGTGAATTCCAGGTTAGCCTGGGCTAGAGCGAGACCCTATCTCAAAAAACACACACAAAAATATTTTCATTTATTTATGTGACAGAGAGAGAGAGTGAGAGAGAAAGAGAGAGAGAACATGGATGTAACAGGGCCCCTTAACCCTGAAAATCAGCCCCGGATTTGTGCCCAACATTGTGTTTCTGGCTTTATGTGGGTACTGGAGAATTGAAACCTGGCTGGAAGGATTTGCAAGCAAGGGCCTTTAACTGCTGAACCATCTCCTCAGCAAAATTGCTGTTTGAATTGCTAACTTGAGGGTTTTAAAAAAAATATTTTTATTTATTTACTTAAGAAAGAGTGTGTGGGCATTCCAGGACCTCCTGCCACTGCAAACAAAATCCAGACATATGTGACACTTTGTGTATTGTCCGTATGTGGTATGCTGGTTTGAATCAGGTGTCCCCCATAAACCTAGGTCATATGAATGCTAGTCTCCTACCTGATTGGAAATTAACGCCTCCTGGAGGCAGTGTATTGTTGGGGGCGGGCTTATGGGTGTTATAGCCAGTTTCCTCATGCCAGTGTTTGGCACACTCTCCTGTTGCTATTGTCCACCTGACGTTGGCCAGGGGGTGATGTCCACCCTGCTCATGCCTTTGTTTCCCTGCCATCATGGAGCTTCCCCTCGAGTCTGTAAGACAAAATAAACCTCTTTTTTTCTCACAAGCTGCTCTTGACTGGGTGATTTCTACCAGCAATGTTAACCTGACTACAACATGTGGGTACTGGGGAATTGAACCCCAGTCATAAGGCTTTACAAGCAAGCTCCTTTTACAGCTGAGCCATCTCTCCAGCCCCTTATTTTTGGTATTTTGAGTCAGGGTCTCATAGTCCAGCCCAGGCTGGACGCAGACTTACGACAATCCTCCTGCTTCGGGCTCCCGGGATTATAGTACCATGCCTGGCCTTCCATATACTTTGCAGCATGTCTAGATTCTTAAAATACCAAATGTGATCTAAGTACCATGTAAATGGTTGTTTTACTGCATTGTTTAGGGAATACTGATTAAAGAAAAACGCCAGTACACGATCAGTACAGACACAGCCATCAAAGCCTCACGATGAGTATACAGCCGAGACTCCAGCGCAGCGCAACACTGGAGAGAGGCGACCCGGGAAAGGCTGGAAGTCACAATCAGATGTGCGTTCACATCACTTCATCCAGGGTTTCAGTGTGGTGCTCAGCATGTGGGGAATACAAGGTTTTTGCTTTTTGTTTTCAGACGTGTCTGTGTGTGTGTGTGTGTGTGGTATGTGTGTGTGCGTTACATGTGCTGTGGTGTAGGCAGGGGATGTAAGCACATGTGTGTGCAGTGGCCAAAGGCCAGAGTTGGGTATCTTCCTATGTGCTTCCTCTGCATTGTCTTCTGAAGGTGGAGTCTCTCACTGGACCTGGAGCTGCTGGTTTTAGTCAGACTGGTTGACCAGTGATCACCAGCAATTTTTTTTTTTTTTTTAAGGAGAAATCAGCTGAACATAGGAACTGATATCTGATTTTTTAATATATTTTATTTATTTATTTATTTATTTATTTGAGAGAGAAAGAGTCAGGGGAAGGGGGAGAATGGGTGTGCCAGGGCCTCCAGCCACTGCAAACGAACTCCAGATGCACGTGCCTCCTTGTGCATCTGGCTTACGTGGGTCTTGGAGAGTTGAACGGGGATCCTTTGGCTTTGCAGACAAGTGCCTTAACCGCTAAGCCATCTCTCCAGCCCTCAGCAGCAATTTTCCACTGTCTGCTCACCACAGAACTAGGGTTACAGGTGTGCATGGCCACGCCTAGTGTTGATGCAGGTGCTGGGAATAGAGCTCAGGGACTCTGGGGGCCTTATTCTTTCACGGCAAGAGCTTTTACTGGCTGAGAATCTCCCCAGCTCTGGAACTTTCTAGGTTTTCTTTTTCTTTTTCTTTTTTCAAATAAATTGAGTCCACAGTTGGTTTAGTCTTTGCATGCAAAAACGAGCAGATCCAGACAGCCAACTGGACTTTTAAGCTACTTTAGATCTGTGAGTGGCCCACCTCCACATCTGGGTGCTGTCTTTTAGAAGAGACCAGGTGATATGGTCATGGTCGGGGAGAAGCTGCCATCACAGGTGCTCCCACACAGGGCTGTGAAGGTTTGGGAAGAGCTGCTGCCAATAGGACGAACGAGGCTCCTGACTACACCAGGTCTCCTGTTGCATCCAAGCCAGAGACCACAGAACCCTAAAAAGTCCAGAGACATTTGCGAAATGCGTGCTGGTAGGTAAGAAAATGGCTCCACCTATAGGGCCAATTGGAGATATTGGAAATTCCACCCCCAGAGGCAACTAGCCTGCCTTGGGGAATCCACGAAGCAGAGTGGTACCAGCAGGCTCATCCATAGGTCTGGCCTTCAGGGTGGCACTCTGATCTCCACCAAGGTGCTCTGGAGTCCCCACCCCTCACCTGCTAGTCTCCCTGAGCTTGCAGCTTTGACCTGGAAGCACCTACCTGTGAGGATACCAATGCCCTCCCCCCTGTATCCTTCTTCCAAAGTCAAGGCCAGGCAGGGTAATGAGGTGAGTTAGCACTGAAAGACAGGCACTGTGCCTGCAGAAAGAGCTGTTTCTACTGCTGCATATTTTATACTTTAAAAAAATTCCCCTCTAATTCTAAATAGGCAAGAATGGTTCCAATCAGGTACGTAATTTATGTTTTCAGTTTTTTAAAAAATATTCATCCATCTAATCAAAGATGCTAAAACACTTTGGAATATCCTTTTACTACAAATGATTTGAGGTTTTAAATTTCTTGTGATTTGGGTTTTAATTTAAAAGGCTACTCAAAACGTACTTATTTTAAAAGCAGATTTTTGATCCATGCAATAATAGATCGGAGACATCACTGCCAACTCATATTTAAATTAATATGCAGAATATAGACATGTCAGATAGAGGAATTAGTAGACAGGTGTGCATACTATGTGTATTGTGTTTTATCAACCAAGAGGACCTAGAAGTGGTAAACTATCTTTCTAATAATATTCTCCAAAAAAATAAAAATAAAACACATATAAAGAAATTAAGGGGCTGGAGAGATGGCTTAGTGGTTAAGGCGCTTGCCTAAAAAGCCAAAGGACCCAGGTTTGATTCCCCAGGACCCATGTAAGCCAGATGCACAGGGTGGCACATGCGTCTAGAGTTCATTTACAGTGGCTGAAGGCCCTGGCGTGCCCATTCTCTCTATTTATCTGCTTCTTTCTTTGGTTCTCTCTTTAGAAAAAAGAAAATGAAGAGAGAGAGAGAGATTGAAGCTTTTCCTTACTTTTCTTGTAGCTATGACCAAACACCTGATGGAAGCAACTTGAAGAAGGGAAGCTTTATTTTGGTTCATTGTCTGTTGGTGGGATGGCATGGAGACAGAGGCAGATTGCCATGGCTCCTAACATCTTGGTGGATCTGGAAGTAGAGTTCTCATAAAAAGTGACTTCCATCCTCAGCAACCCACCAACTGGGGACCAAGAATTCAAACCCAAGAGCCCGTGGGGGACATTATACCACCAAACCACACACAGGCTCTTTGGAGAAATGGTTGAGTTTGCAAGGGACAGAAAATACACAAGATGATCCCACAGCATTTTTGCCCTGAAATAAGAAAGTTCTTTAAATAACAAAGAAAATGTTTCCACAAAAGTACGCAAGAAGCCATCACCCCAGTGTTGTATGGAGCCAGCTAGGAGGCCCCCTAGGCTCAAAGCCGGAACAATTTTAACAAAAAGTGAACAGCCTCACATCAAATCACAGCCTAATGCACAAGATAAATATCCACAAGTCACTCTGACTAAGTGATTGAATCGGTAAATATGTAGGGAAGGATCCGCGGGTGACCTGAGCATTCCAAAGAATTTATGGAGGCACCCCCACCCAGCTCAGGGAGGTAGAGAAGAATGCCCACTCCTTCCGAGAGAGCTGCACCTTGGCTCCATACCTACCATGCCAAGAGGGGGGTGGAGCAACTTTACAACTGGAGAACTCCAATGGCTGCTACCTCAGCTAGGTGGTAAGGCACCCTTGATTTCATACAGAGAGAAGGGAGCTTCCCCTCCATTTCTTTAGCAGCCCCAGAGCTCTAGTCTCAACGAGTGACAGCCAAGGGACATTCCACAAAATAGTCCTCATGATGGTCAAGGTTATCAAACATGAGAAAGAGTGAGAGACGTTCACAGAGAGAAACCACAGCAAGACATGACAGCTCATGTAACACGGTTTCCTGAGTGGGCTCTTGGAACAGAACAAGGAAATGAGGGAAAAACCAAGGAGATCTGAACATGGACTGGCTTAATGGTCATTTATCAATATGGGTTCAGTCAGGGTGACACAGATACTGTGCTAATGTAAGATTTCCTAATGGTGAAAAGTG
The DNA here is from genome assembly GCA_036365145.1 of Orientallactaga sibirica. NCBI lineage: Eukaryota > Metazoa > Chordata > Mammalia > Rodentia > Dipodidae > Orientallactaga > Orientallactaga sibirica. The sequence goes on from JAEOAD010001365.1 coordinate 6,457,599, forward strand.
GGGGGAGGCTTGCAGGCACTCTCCTTACCCTAAGCAGACGTTATACCGTCTACATATACAAAAAAGAAGAAAAAAAGGTTACTTTCAAAGTTTCTTACAAAAGCTGATTTTCAGTGAATGAAAAGAATCACAACACTCCAAATGACGAAATGAACACAGCTACAAACACAGTCCCAATATCACAGACCCTAGGTGGTGGCTCTTAGCTTTCCCTGGTGACACACTGATTCAGGAGTGGAGCACTTCAATACCACGCTGGACCTGCTCTACCAACGGAGACATCAGTGCTTAGGGGCTTGAGAAATAACCAGAACCCCCTTCAGCCTGGCGTCTTTCCTAGGGAAGTACAGTGGTTAGGAGTTGGGGCTCACGAGTTTAATGCCAGCGTTCAGAACCTCACATATCTCAGACTGTGTTGCGTTCAAGTCAGCCACTCACCTTTTGAGTCTCAGTTTCCCACCTGTAAAAATGGGCACCCAAATAATTAGTTCATCCTCGGGGTGGTTTGCAGTGCGGGTTCAATGAGCTAATGCCTGTAAAATGTTTAGACCATAGGGAGATGACGCTACAATACAACTATTAAAACACTCCCTCTACGAAGTGCATTGGCATGGTGGCCCAGACACAGGTGATCTGTGTGCGCATCCATCCCCCTGACAATGCTGAAGCCACCTGTTACGCTGCCCCCATGTCAGATGGGGTCAACGTGATGGGATCTGAGACGATGAACGAGGTCACGATAGTAGAGAGCTGTGGAGCGTTGTTTGGACTGTGCAGTCAGAGCCAAAAAGACCGTGAAGGCTATCTCCCTGTCGCTTCAGGAGAAAGACAGTGCTGAATTCCAGGAGATCTGAGAAGTCGGCCTGCGGGAGCGGTGGGGAATAGAGTCTCCTAGAGTCCAATACAGCCCCTGCCTGGCTTGTATGTAGCACAGGACCACTGCTGGGTCCTTCTTGTCCCTTCTTACCCCTTCCCTCCGCATCTTCAACTTCATGCCCACGCCTGTGCACTATGGTTCCCCATCACCCCCTTGTGTTTATGTGTTTGCCCCAGGCTGTGGTGATCTGTAGAGCCACCAGCCTGCCCGGGTGGTCAGCGGGCCGGCAGCATGCACTCAACACTACTATTGATCCAGGATCTTAAATCATCCCCGGATTTTATGTTTATCATTAAATAACCTTCAAAGGGTCGATGAACTTACTTTCCTTTTTTGAAGATTTTTAGATGTGTAATATAATAATACTCTAATGATACTGAGAGCTTGTCTCTGGGCGAGGCATTTAATATTGAAAGAAATGCTAGGAGAGGACAAAGGAAGGATGCTGGCCACAGGAAGGGAGGCCCTGGGAGCAGAACTAATGCCTCCCCACCTCAGAAACTCTGCTTGCTCTTGCCAGCGTGTGAGGGTGGGACATTTCTTGGGGTGGAGTGGGTGGGGGGGGGTCTCAGGGAAAGAAAAGTTAGTGAATCTGAGCTGTTTACTGTTACTAAAACAAAGCTTGTTTATGTTTTAAGAAATTAATTAAAGAAAGTAATTAAAGTAAAATTAGGATGCTATTGTCCCCACCCCTCACCTGCTAGTCTCCTGAGCTTGCAGCTTTGACCTGGAAGCACCTACCTGTGAGGATACCAATGCCCTCCCCTGTATCCTTCTTCCAAAGTCAAGGCCAGGCAGGGTAATGAGGTGAGTTAGCACTGAAAGACAGGCACTGTGCCTGCAGAAAGAGCTGTTTCTACTGCTGCATATTTTATACTTTAAAAAAATTCCCCTCTAATTCTAAATAGGCAAGAATGGTTCCAATCAGGTACGTAATTTATGTTTTCAGTTTTTAAAAAATATTCATCCATCTAATCAAAGATGCTAAAACACTTTGGAATATCCTTTTACTACAAATGATTTGAGGTTTTAAATTTCTTGTGATTTGGGTTTTAATTTAAAAGGCTACTCAAAACGTACTTATTTTAAAAGCAGATTTTTGATCCATGCAATAATAGATCGGAGACATCACTGCCAACTCATATTTAAATTAATATGCAGAATATAGACATGTCAGATAGAGGAATTAGTAGACAGGTGTGCATACTATGTGTATTGTGTTTTATCAACCAAGAGGACCTAGAAGTGGTAAACTATCTTTCTAATAATATTCTCCAAAAAAATAAAAATAAAACACATATAAAGAAATTAAGGGGCTGGAGAGATGGCTTAGTGGTTAAGGCGCTTGCCTAAAAAGCCAAAGGACCCAGGTTTGATTCCCCAGGACCCATGTAAGCCAGATGCACAGGGTGGCACATGCGTCTAGAGTTCATTTACAGTGGCTGAAGGCCTGGCGTGCCATTCTCTCTATTTATCTGCTTCTTTCTTTGGTTCTCTCTTTAGAAAAAGAAAATGAAGAGAGAGAGAGAGATTGAAGCTTTTCCTTACTTTTCTTGTAGCTATGACCAAACACCTGATGGAAGCAACTTGAAGAAGGGAAGCTTTATTTTGGTTCATTGTCTGTTGGTGGGATGGCATGGAGACAGAGGCAGATTGCCATGGCTCCTAACATCTTGGTGGATCTGGAAGTAGAGTTCTCATAAAAAGTGACTTCCATCCTCAGCAACCCACCAACTGGGGACCAAGAATTCAAACCCAAGAGCCCGTGGGGACATTATACCACCAAAACACACACAGGCTCTTTGGAGAAATGGTTGAGTTTGCAAGGGACAGAAAATACACAAGATGATCCACAGCATTTTTGCCCTGAAATAAGAAAGTTCTTTAAATAACAAAGAAAATGTTTCCACAAAAGTACGCAAGAAGCCATCACCCCAGTGTTGTATGGAGCCAGCTAGGAGGCCCCCTAGGCTCAAAGCCGGAACAATTTTAACAAAAAGTGAACAGCCTCACATCAAATCACAGCCTAATGCACAAGATAAATATCCACAAGTCACTCTGACTAAGTGATTGAATCGGTAAATATGTAGGGAAGGATCCGCGGGTGACCTGAGCATTCCAAAGAATTTATGGAGGCACCCCCACCCAGCTCAGGGAGGTAGAGAAGAATGCCCACTCCTTCCGAGAGAGCTGCACCTTGGCTCCATACCTACCATGCCAAGAGGGGGGTGGAGCAACTTTACAACTGGAGAACTCCAATGGCTGCTACCTCAGCTAGGTGGTAAGGCACCCTTGATTTCATACAGAGAGAAGGAGCTTCCCTCCATTTCTTTAGCAGCCCCAGAGCTCTAGTCTCAACGAGTGACAGCCAAGGGACATTCCACAAAATAGTCCTCATGATGGTCAAGGTTATCAAACATGAGAAAGAGTGAGAGACGTTCACAGAGAGAAACCACAGCAAGACATGACAGCTCATGTAACACGGTTTCCTGAGTGGGCTCTTGGAACAGAACAAGGAAATGAGGGAAAAACCAAGGAGATCTGAACATGGACTGGCTTAATGGTCATTTATCAATATGGGTTCAGTCAGGGTGACACAGATACTGTGCTAATGTAAGATTTCCTAATGGTGAAAAGTGGGGGGAGGCTTGCAGGCACTCTCCTTACCCTAAGCAGACGTTATACCGTCTACATATACACTAAAAAAGAAGAAAAAAAGGTTACTTTCAAAGTTTCTTACAAAAGCTGATTTTCAGTGAATGAAAAGAATCACAACACTCCAAATGACGAAATGAACACAGCTACAAACACAGTCCCAATATCACAGACCCTAGGTGGTGGCTCTTAGCTTTCCCTGGTGACACACTGATTCAGGAGTGGAGCACTTCAATACCACGCTGGACCTGCTCTACCAACGGAGACATCAGTGCTTAGGGGCTTGAGAAATAACCAGAACCCCCTTCAGCCTGGCGTCTTTCCTAGGGAAGTACAGTGGTTAGGAGTTGGGGCTCACGAGTTTAATGCCAGCGTTCAGAACCTCACATATCTCAGACTGTGTTGCGTTCAAGTCAGCCACTCACCTTTTGAGTCTCAGTTTCCCACCTGTAAAAATGGGCACCCAAATAATTAGTTCATCCTCGGGGTGGTTTGCAGTGCGGGTTCAATGAGCTAATGCCTGTAAAATGTTTAGACCATAGGGAGATGACGCTACAATACAACTATTAAAACACTCCCTCTACGAAGTGCATTGGCATGGTGGCCCAGACACAGGTGATCTGTGTGTGCATCCATCCCCCTGACAATGCTGAAGCCACCTGTTACGCTGCCCCCATGTCAGATGGGGTCAACGTGATGGGATCTGAGACGATGAACGAGGTCACGATAGTAGAGAGCTGTGGAGCGTTGTTTGGACTGTGCAGTCAGAGCCAAAAAGACCGTGAAGGCTATCTCCCTGTCGCTTCAGGAGAAAGACAGTGCTGAATTCCAGGAGATCTGAGAAGTCGGCCTGCGGGAGCGGTGGGGAATAGAGTCTCCTAGAGTCCAATATAGCCCCTGCCTGGCTTGTATGTAGCACAGGACCACTGCTGGGTCCTTCTTGTCCCTTCTTACCCCTTCCCTCCGCATCTTCAACTTCATGCCCACACCTGTGCACTATGGTTCCCCATCACCCCCTTGTGTTTATGTGTTTGCCCCAGGCTGTGGTGATCTGTAGAGCCACCAGCCTGCCCGGGTGGTCAGCAGGCCGGCAGCATGCACTCAACACTACTATTGATCCAGGATCTTAAATCATCCCCGGATTTTATGTTTATCATTAAATAACCTTCAAAGGGTCGATGAACTTACTTTCCTTTTTTGAAGATTTTTAGATGTGTAATATAATAATACTCTAATGATACTGAGAGCTTGTCTCTGGGCGAGGCATTTAATATTGAAAGAAATGCTAGGAGAGGACAAAGGAAGGGATGCTGGCCACAGGAAGGGAGGCCCTGGGGAGCAGAACTAATGCCTCCCCACCCTCAGAAACTCTGCTTGCTCTTGCCAGCGTATGAGGGTGGGACATTTCTTGGGGTGGAGTGGGTGGGTGGGGGTCTCAGGGAAAGAAAAGTTAGTGAATCTGAGCTGTTTACTGTTACTAAAACAAAGCTTGTTTATGTTTTAAGAAATTAATTAAAGAAAGTAATTAAAGTAAAATTAGGATGCTATTCAGAAAATGAAAGATTTTAAGGCCAGCAGATGTGGATCTGTTAGTCGGACTTTTAATTTTTATTTATTTATTTATTTCATTTATTTGAGAGAGAGAGAGGGAAATAAGCAGGGAGAGAGAAAGAGAGAATGGGTGCGCCAGGGCCTCCAGCCATGGCAAACGAACTCCAGACGCATGTGCCCCCTTGTGCATCTGGCTAATCTGGATCCTGGGGAAATGAACCTGGATCCTTTGGCTCTGCAGGCAAACGCCTTAACTGCTAAGCCATCTCTCCAGCCCTGTTAGTCATACTTTTAATTTCCTTCTTAAGATTGCTGGGCCAAGCACAGATTTCAGGACCCCTGAGCGACAAGATGGAGTCTATGGCTAGAACAGCCCTCTGTGTTCTGTGTAAATCTTGCTCTGGGCACCCTCAGGCCCATGGGGACATCAGGGTCCTTCAGAATCGGGAGCAGCTACACCTAACCAGCCACCAGATGCGTGTCTTCACTTTCATGTGGCCCTCCTCTCTAGCTTTCCCTGACTGCCTATTTCTCACCACAGCCCCTTTCCTCTTTGGCCTGGCTTTCCAACTTGCGCCCCCTTCCTGTCTAAAGCACACTGCCATTCCTACTAGAAATCTGTCACTTCCTACCCCCCGGATTTTCCAATAAGACCTACCACAACGCCATCTTCACCTTGAAACCTTAGAGACCCACTTGTCTGTCAAGGGCACTGACATAGCTTGGCACCTGACTACACCCTTCCTGGTGGGCCTCATCATGCTCATGGGGGCTACACCTTTCCTGGAGAAGGAAGGCTGGGAACGTGGGTATGCATAGGAGGGGCTGGATAACTAAGGAGGCAGTCTGGAAGGAGATACTTCCCTAAGGCTGGTGATCTGCTCTGCCCAGCCCACACCCTCCCCTTCTATAGACTGGGGAACAGCTGGACTCGGAGTGGGAACAGGGCCCTGATAAGACAGCTCACCAGGGACAGTTTCCCCTCCGTTTCTGGTCTTGTGGGGGGGCACACATAACCCACCCTGCTCCCCTCCATCCCTTTGCTGTCCCTTGCCTTGCTGTCTCTGTCACCCCTCCTAACAGGTGACCCCAGAGATATCCACCACCCCGCCCCCCCACCCACAAGCTGTCCCCTCCAGAACCTTGCTGGGTCCCTGGGATTGTTTTCTCAGCCTTGCTGGTTTCCTCATCAGGAAAGTCCCAGGGCACATGCCTGTGTGACTCCAGTCCCCGCCATCCTCTTGTTTTCCAAGCTCATGGGCATCCTTGGAGGTCTTGGCCAAGCTCAAGTGCATTATGGCTCAGTGGCTGGCTGTGCATTCTCTGTTCCCGGAAGCACAGCACGGCCTTATAGGCACAGCTCCACAAAATGGTGCCCTCTCTTCTTTCCTGTCCTCCACAATCATGCCACTTTTGGAGTGGAGCTAAAAAGCTACTGTGCCCCCTGACCTGAGACTCTCCCTCTCCACACATCAGTGCATTCTCTCCATATTGGCGGTTGCAAGCTGGAGACCCACACACACACTTTGTTTTTGTCCCAACACTAGTTTTTAAAAAATTGTAGTGCACTGCCAATGTTTAAAAACAAAAAGATTTCACGTAAAAACATGGATTTCCAGTTTCTTTGGAAAAGTCAGAAGGTCTGGCAAGAGCTTCCCTGAGGCAGTGACTGTAGCCTGCCACCCTCTTCTGGAACTCACCACCTGGCACCCTCACCCTCTGGCACAACACACTCCTGAGCATGCCCAGTAGGGCTCTAGGGGGTGTCAGAGTTTAAGAGCCCTGCCTCACCTTGCTGGGAGTGGGTGTGAGAGGGGTGAAGGGTTTGTGTCTTTTTGTCCTCCAGATGGGTTACATTCCTAAAGGCACCCAGTGAAATAAACAAGTGGTCTCTCTGGAGCTCAATGGCTTCCTGTTTTCCATTGTGTGCCTTAAAATGATCGCATTAGCTGTAGTTTCTGTCTCATGGTACAGTTTAAATATGAGAGTGGGCCAAAACCACAGACGTGGCTTATGCCCAAGGGTGTACCCCATATCCTACTCAAAAGACAAGGCAGGCAGAAGAGAGGGCACTCTCCAAAACACTTCCTGTGAGCAGAAACCAACCCAGCAGAAGCTGGTATCTGAGGTTATCTGTGAAATTCAACTGGCACATTTCTTGTAGGATGGGGGTTGTACAGCGTGGGAGGGAATCACACATCCTTCCTTCTGTAAATGAACCAATGCCCACTGTCCACGCTCATGCCATACACCCATAGAAATGGCACCCTGGAGATTTTCAAAAGAGCCACTTTTTTTTTGTTATCATGACCAATTCACCAAAGTGGGTCCCAGGACAATAGAAAAGTACAAAGTTAAAAGGAAAATTGGAAATATAAACTTTCCAACATCCGTTCAGCCCATCACAGAGAACCACTTACATTGCACACAGTAAAAATAAATAAAATAAATAAATAAAGCCTGGGGAGTGGTAGTTTTGTTATTTTTTTTTTCTCCCGTGGAGCCACAAAAGAAATACCGTTCCTTTCTTCTCTTTTCTTCTCCTCTATAAAAGGCTTTTTTTTTTCTAAAAATCAAAGGTGTGAGACTTTGCTTTCTCTTGTTGGCATTCCAGAATATGGCTGAGGAGTGACAGATGTCGGCACCCAGCTGCAATGAAGCATGCTAAGTTTCTGTCTAATCCACTTATTTCTCTGTAGTCACGTAAACCAAAACAAATGGGCCGGGCTTTACATTAGGAAGAGAAAGCCCGGCAGCAGGACTGTTGCATAATGCTGCCTCAACGCCATCTTGCTATCATTTTCCCTCCTCCTCCGCAGACGAAAAAGACACCCTGCGGGGAGAATTGGTCCCTCAACAGGAGACCCAGAAGGTCCACTCTTGTGTCCCTCTGTCCCATGCAAGGTGAGGTTTCCCAGGAGGAGGGCCATTGGAGCAGAATGGGGGAAGATCCCCCAGGACAAGCCCCTTACGTGTGGGCACACACTGGCACCTCGTGACACACACATGACACAGCAACACCCCTGCTAAACTAACATGATCAGTTTAATCACCAGCATCGTCGCTTTCAGCTACTTGAATAAATCCAGAGGAATTATAAACGGAGCCCGTGTGTAATTAAAGTGCGGGTGGTTAGACTCTTCATTTAATAAAACACTTGAAAGAAAAAGCCCTGGTAGGTTTAGCAATGCCAGGGGGAGCAGGAGGGGAGGAGTGTGTGGCGCGGGCGGGCCATGGCCAGGTCTCCTTTGAGCTTGTACCAAGGCCACCTTATGAACCCTAACCCCTTTCAATCTTGTAAGGAGCCAAGCAAGGCTCTGTCACAGCCAGCAGTTGCAACAGCTGCGAAGTGCTCCCCCCAGCAAGTGGCAAGGAGAGATGTGACGGATTTCGCCCATGGCAGAATGGCGTTCCGTTTTTCTGGCCCTTCAGGCAAAAACAGTAAAGGAAAATTTGAGATTTCCCCCCTTTAAACTTCCCACAACAACCTCAACAAAACCACATGACTCGCCTTCTACAATCTCCCTGGTGTATTCACTGCTGCTTTGGCAGGGGCTCAGAATTACTGTTATATAAATTCCATCTGATGCCAAAGCGACCATCTGTGAGCAGAGCTGCTTCACCTACGTCTGCCTGCAAAGCCACTCTCCCTGAGACAAGGGAGAAGGGGGGGAAAAATTTGATTAATTTGCAGAATGCTTGTGATTTGCTCATATATTACCGTAACTCCTCATCAGCACATGACAAATTCCCAGCCCTGGGTGCAGGCACCCGTTTGGTTTCAGCAGTTTCTTGCGTCGACACCTGACAGACTGCAGACCCTCTAATGACTTTCAGATGCTTACAAACAGTAATTCTATCTTCAGAATAAAAACGAAAAAAAAAAAAAAACGTAGGAAGAAGAGAGGGGCAGAGCGAGTTCGTCTATTTCATTTCCTTCCTGGATATCAACATGATTTAGTTGTAAGGGAGGCTGAAGCTCCAAGAGGGGGCTCCCGGGCCAGGCCACTACCTCCTGCAGAGACAAAGGCCCCCAGTTTCCGATGGCAAGCCAGCAGAGGCCCACCTGGGGGTGATGCCAGGCAGTGCCCACCCCCACCTCCCTGCCTGCCACTGCGGTCTTTTCCTCCCTCTGTGATTCAGAATTCCTTTCATTTGACCACTTTTACTACCCCAATAACCTCTTGTGGTCTTCGCAAATACATCTGTCTGCTAACTGCAGTTGGATTTCTGCCTTTCCCCTTCCTTCTCCTTCCCCTCCCCACTTTACCCCTTTGCTTTTAAAACTCTGATTATGCCTCTAAAGCCTGCCTCTGCTTGATTGCCTGTTTTAGATTAGAGATTTTAGCAGGGAGACAAAGACTTCAGAATGCACATCAGTCCCGCGTATGAGGACCCGCGGAAGGAAAAGCGATAAAATGCAATGTGCCATCTGTCCGCAAACAATAACCTGTGTGTTTGGAGGCCCACAAATTACTTAGCACACAACCTTCCCAAGTTACAGAGCCTTGAAACAGAGCAGAGTCTTGCGAGCGAGACCCTCTTTGATGTCCTTTGGCATTTCCCACCACCCTCATGCTCGCCCCCAGATTGATTGCTAACAGTTGAGGAATGTCTCGGTGACAAGTAAATTTTTATTATCTGGCTCTTCCTGGTTACATTTGGCCTAAGATCCGAACAGGCGTGGGCTTTCCCCCCCAACCACAGACGACATTTGGGACAACTGACCCAGATGTAGTCTGTCTCCTTTTGTGTGTATGTATGTTTGTATGTGTGTGTGGGGGTCATCTCCTGAGCAGACCCCCACGTGGTATGTAAAGATCCTGTTAAACCCTCACTGCTCAGTGAGTCTGCCTGGCAGAATAGTCAAGGTTTTGTTCACACTTCTACTCTGCACAAATTGGCCTCCTGTGCACCCCCAGCCCTCTCTAGACTAGAAACACGTTCTACTACCTGTCCTTCCTCAGACTGTTATAAACAGGCTGCGGGCCATCAAGGACTCGTGATAGTTAGCTGGTGTCTATAGTCAGGTTAGAAAATTCCTTCTGAAATGATTTACTCAAATGGGAGGGAAAAAGGAAACATGCATCGTCAAAAGGGAAGGAAGTCTTCCTTATTTGCGGCAGGTGCGTATGTTGGCCGATAACCTCTCACTCCTCGTGCCAAAACCAGGACTCAAACATCCATTTGCCTTCATTCCGCCTAGAATGTGGGGACGGTCCTCCCATTTCATGGACAGGGAACCTGGCGGCTCCCAGAGAGTCCAGCTTGTGCCCAGGTGAAGCAAGTGTATAGAAGCCAGGGGTCACTTCTCCCAGCCACCAAGGCCTCCAGGCTCTGCTCTAGGGATAAGAGTGGAAGACAGTGGCCTGGATCATTGCAAACAACCCAGAAAACACATACTTAGCAAATGGAAGAGAGAGAGAGAATAGACCTGAATGTAAAATCCGTGAAATAAAGCTTGCTACCGAGTTCACCGTGAGTTTCAACATCTGGATTCAAGTATCCTTCCAGCCACCTCCTCCCTGCTGTCCCTCTGTCTGCACTCTAGCTTGCCCAGCCCCTTCCTCTCGCTCTTCCGCAGGGCTGAGGTCTGTTCTGGGCAAGGAGGCTGCTTGGCTCAGGGACTTGGTCTTAGCAGCGTGTGTTTGTGATCGCTGGCTCACCCAATAGACCCAGAGGTCCACCGCTCTGGGAAGGAGCTGGGTTTCCAGACTCCTCTAACCTGAAGTCAATTAAGACAGGCTTTACACTCAGTTTGGCTGAAATGGGGCAGGCATGGGGGTGGGCACTTGTATTCACACAACCAGATGTTTACTTTAATTTTTTTAGAATAAAAAAAAAAAAAAACACTTGAAGCCGAGCTACAAGCTACAGCGACCTTTCTACTTCCTGTTACTTTCTAGTTCTGGCGATGCAGCAGATTCTAGGTGGTGTAGCCCCAACAAACAGACATGGTGCCTACTGTTTGGGTTTTTTTTTTTTTTTTTCCTTTTCTTTTCTTGTTTACACCATTAGCGCTCTCACTGACTGCTTACATGCATGTCCAGCTTTCCATCTCTCTAACAGCCATTACACATGCCATTTCATATGTAACATGGAGGGCCAGATGCCTACCAGATGGCCCCAGCCTCTGCTAGTTGTTTGTGATCGGGTCTCTCTATTGAACTCAGGCGTCCCTGGAACTCACTATGTAGCTCAGGCTGGTCTCAAACTCCTGATCTTCTTGCCTCAGCCTCTTGCACTATGCAGATCTTTATTTGCTTATGTTAGAGACAAAATCTCACTATGTGACCCCAGATGAGCTTCAAACTCCTGCCTCACCCTCTGAGTGCTGGGGGTGCCAGGCACATGCCACCACACAGGCTCACCACCTAGTCCTATAAAACATACAGGCCCATCCAGGTACTTTGCCAAGCCTCAGGCTATCTCTGCTTAAATTTTATTTCCTTTCCGGCAGCCCTGCTGTCCCAAGAGTTACCACTTCCAGTGGAAAAGTTGCCTCTGACCTCTGAGCTTTCCAAGATCCCTCTTTTCCAGACATGTTTTAGAAAGCAGAAAAGGAAAGGGGCATACGCCTTTAATCCCAGCACTCGGGAGGCAGAGGTGAGAGGATCGCTATGAGTTTGAGGCCACCCTGAGAATACAGAATGAATCCCAGGTCAGCCTGAGCTAGAATGAGACTCTACCTCGAAAAAAATAAAAAAGAAGAAGAAGGAGAAGAAGGAGGAGGAGAAGGAGGAGAAAAGCAGAAAAGGAAAGAATCATGGATCATCTTCCCCATAGAAGGGGTTTCTGTTCCCTTAACATGTGAGAAAGTAGTGGGTGGGGCATGCTGGGCTGTTTCCCACCTCTGCCCTCCTTCAGGTTTTGTGCATCATCTCATTGACTCTTTGGGGTTAGGCTAAAGTAGGAAATTATTGCCAACTTACATGAACAGGTGTGAACAACAAGACACCTTGACCTTGCTGTTGAAGGCACACAACTCTGACCCTAGCACTTTTCTGCATGGCCTCCAGCTGCCTCCTCCCCATCTGCAACGGGGTTTCTGAGAGTATCTTTCTCAGAGAGAGTAGCCAGGCACCATGGGAATTCTTCAATAAGTCAGCAGCGTCTAGAGCTGGGGTCAACTTCATCCAAGGCAGGACTCTAAATCCAGCAACTGTTATTCAGCAGAGTGACAGTCCCCGAAGGCTCTGGCCACCTCCTCTCCAACTAATCCCCATAGGGAAAAAAAAAAAAAAAAAAACTTGTCCAATGGAGGGAGCATAAGGAGTAGTAGGGCGATGAGGTATAGACCGACTGGTGTTGATTTGGGCTCTAACACCAAGAGCTAGCCTGGCCACCTCGCCTTAGGCACGCCACCATGCCTTCAGGTGCATACTTAATGCAGATGAAATATAGAAGTCCATCAGTGTATATCAGTGTAAAGTGGGAGTCCAGAGGCTGGAGTAAGGAAATTAAAGCAACTTGAGTGAGAGCGTTTTATGCATACAAGATAACTGCCTTTTGATATAGCTTTTTACTACACATTTGGCATTATGGATCCATAACAGATAAATGTGTATCGCAGAATATATAAAAGTGCCAGCAATTGTCAATACACATTCGCATGCTGCATTAAGAATATTCTATAAAAGACCCTCAAAATATGATGGATGTGCCTAACTAAGTGAGTGACGCGGCTGGTGGAAATTGGGGGAAAGTGCATTTCAGCCCTAAGGAGCTTTACTCCACAGAGCAGCCCAAACTCAGCTGACATTTGAGAAAGTCCCCTGGTACTCAGAACAAAGAGTCCTCGGGCATGCACTTTCCTCAAAGCGGGGATTCGAAAACACACATTTAAAAAAAAAATGAAATGTATAAATTCCCAAATCTGGGCTCAGTTGGCAGGAGGGAGACATGGGGGCATCCGAGCTGGTAACCCACAACCAACGTGGGTGTTGTTGTCAGAACTTGCTGATGTGCAGCCCAGGTCACAGAGCTGGAATGGGACCAGGGCTCCAGTCTACACATTACATCTGTGCTGGGCAACTCGTCCTCCGAACGAGTTGGAAACTCAGGCAGGCGAGCTCTGCTGGCAGCCATAAGCGCATTGTTATTTTCCTTAAAAAACAATATAGTAAAACGTTACCAGTTTCCTACACACGTAATAAAACCAATCTTTTGCCTCTAGTCCATTTAAATGGAAAAATGTGTCCCCAGAAAATTCAAAAGCATCAGTGTCTACTAGAATCATGCAAATAAAAAGGGGGAGACATCCAAGGGTCAGAATAAAATCTGAAGCAGATCCTATAAAATAGACCTAAGCATCTTCATGTATTCTGGGTAGCATGTGTGCTGAGAATGTCCCACCAGAATGTGTGCTGGACTCCTGGTGGCAGTGTCTTTCTTGGGTAGTTGGATTTGTTTATGAAGTCTTCCCTTTTTCACGTCCAAGATAGAGACATTAAGCACATGGACAGGAAGAGACCTCTTTAATTGAGCTGATAGGTTGAAAGTGAATGTGTCCTTGAATTGCCAGAGAAGAGCAGTCTGAGGTATCCATCTCAGCCTTGTGGCTGAGACCATGCATCTCTCTCCAGTATGGCAAGGACCGTATCAGGAAACAATATTTCAACAATAAGTTGTGCCAACTAAGTTGTGAATTAAAGGACAGACATCTCCCCCGTGACAGGTGTGATTGGCACAAGGCTGTTTTGAGGTCAGATCCTGTTGGGGGAGAAAAGAACCCGACCTACATAGCCAGAGCTGAAATCCATCACAGTTCCGATTTGACTGGCTCCCCTCAAGCTGGATGTGGGAATGTGGCGATCTGCAATTTATTTAATTTTAATTAAATTTCGTTGCACATCCTGTTTTGCAAGTCAGCAAGATGGGTTCTGTTTGCCAAGAGGGGGGATGAAATGGAAGAAGTTCCCCGTCCAGCACAGACTGGTGGTGCAGGGTTCATGCACAGCCCATGGCTGGCCTGCCGCAGCCTTTCTTAGGGAACCAGGACTGTCGGCAGAGCCTGTCTGGCCCACAGTATCACAGCCCTGCTATCTCCCCACTGAAGGGCCTATTTGTCTGCTTTAAGTGAAATCACTCAATTCTCAAAAGTCAGTGGAGGGCTGTGGAAGGGGGAGGGTTTGAATAGGCTACTCCAAATAAGTTCCATTAATCAAAAGACACAGTGTAATGTAACTAATATTTTACAATTAGGGGAGACAAGATGCAACTAAAAGCCATCTATCTCTCTTATACCACATGATCATCGATTCATAATCGGAGACTGAGAGTTGCACAAAGATGCATTTACTGGATGGGGGGAGTCCGGGGGAGGCGGGGGGAGGGCCGGTCTGAGCCGAGATAATGAACGCGACGCTGAAGGCTGACGAGAGACGACAGAGAGGCTCAATGCTGACGGATGACATGAAGACTCGGGCAGATACCTGACAGCCCGCGGGAGCCGTGGTGCTCCTTCCCCGGCATTATGATCCTCAATTACCCTGGTAAGGGACGGAGAGGGGGAGAGCGAGGAGGCTGGCTGAGCAGGCGGTCACTTACTGCCGGGCCCATGAGCAAGGGGCCCATGCTACCAGGAAAGCCACCGTGCCCCCTCTCCCATGCAGCACCACTTTGGAGGCTGCCTTTTCTATGTGGGTGCTCTTGGGCACACGGGGGACAACAGGGATGCCCAGTGCTCCATCTGTTTTGTCATAAAATTTGAAACTCTTCAAAGGCATTCATTTTTTTTCTTTCACTGCCACCTTCAGGGAAAAGAAAGCGTTGGTTTTTTCCAAAAATGAAAAAAATAATTTAAAAAAATAAAGTGGGGAGGGGGCTTCCGGCTTGCCACGACAGGATAAGCTGGCTTAGCGACAGCTCACAGTCCTAAGATGATCCTGGCAGAACTCTGCAAATGAGCAGAGTAAGGACTAGCCATTGGGATAGCAATGCGGAAGCTAAGAGAGGGACCAGGAGGGAAGTTTCATGGCCCCTTAGTGAGACTGGGGGACCACGAGTCACAGCAAGAGGAAAAACTTTCTCTGGCCTGTGTCCCCTCACAAGCACAGCCACCAACCAGGACCTCTCATTTGCAGACAGTGCCCCACCTTGTCCCCTGGTTTCTTTGTGAAGATACGGATGGCCTCATGCAAAGACTCATGTAGCTTGTGTTCCGAACAAAGAGAACAAATGAAGTTCGGGGAGCCACCAAACCTTGAGATCTTTACAACGTGGGAGGACAGAGGGGCAGGTGGCAGGGCGGCTGGGGCCGATCCCTTGATGGAGGTTGAAGGCAGCAGAGCCATTTCTTGAATAGACAGTACTTACATAGGCGTATATAGAGACCCGCACGTACAAATCCATCTTAAAGCCAAGAGTCTAGAGAAAGCGTTTTTTGTTTTTGTTTTTGTTTTTTTTTTTTTTGGTATTTATTCCAATTATAATGTGGATACCCAACGTGTTGCCGACAGAGGCCCTTGCCTGCCACTCATTCACCTCTTTCTCTCCTTGCTGTCCTCCTAGAGCTGGGATCTGTGCCTAGCTTGCAAGGAGCCACGCTGGAAGAGGATCCTAGAGTTGATTTCCATGCCAAGCCCTGGACTCCTTGTGTACATGAGAGTATGAGCACACTTGTGTGTGCACACGCGTGCATGCGTGCACACACACACACACTTCGGCACTCCCCATGAGGAAGAGTCCCCAGATGTCTCTGCTTCCTTGTCCAACAGGCATATCCACAACCCAGATGGAGCTGAGGAGGACACGTGACAACCCTTCAAGAGCCTCTTCCAAAGTAGCTTTCTCTTTGTCATCCTGTCCCTGGGATGAGGCATGGAGCCAAGGGTCTCTCCCTCAGAGCAGAAATTCCAGAGAACTACCCCAGGGTCCTAGATGGGACACACTCATATATTCCTTTGGTGCTTGGCTCAAACCTTCTTAACAAGTTAATTAATTTGGAGGGACAGCGCCCCCTCCCCCAAAAAGTGACCTCAATGTGGTAAGGATAAAGGTGTTGAGCTCAAGATGGCCGGCAAATCACAGGATGAGGGTGTTAAATAAAATCAATAGCTGGACTTGACACGTCTCCTTCCCCACTAGCCCCCTGCATCCATAGTACAACCACAAGTGGCCCAGGAGGCTAAGCTTGAGTGTCCCAGACATAAACAGGGTGCAGCCGTGTCTGCCCACAGGGGAGTGATGTGATGAGGGTCGCTTGCTGGTCAGCCTCAGGGTCACATCCAGGCTGCTCCATGTAGCTGTCTGCCATCAATCAGACCCTACAACATCCTTCTGTAACGTGCAACAACCCTGCCTTTCCTGGCCTGAAGACTCACACGTGTTTAGTGTGAAAAGACCTGGCCAAGTGGAAGCTGGGTGGACGAAGCGTAAGAGCCAGGCCTTTCAAAAACAAGTTCCAGGGACAGTCGAGCTCTCCTCACCACCATTGGCCCTTCAGCTGAAACTAAATGAGAACCAAGGATATCCGGGTAAGCAGAGCATGTGCACAGCAACCTCTGCCATGAATCTACAGAAATACAACTTTCTTGTCTCTAGAAACAGTTTCTGCATCAGGATGTCTGTACCTGTGTGGGTCGTTGCTGGCTTGGGTTGAATCCATGCTTCTTTGATTCACAGTAGGACCGGGAAGAGGTACAGTGTTCTAAGAAGAATTTGTAAAGGCAAATATCCATGGGGAAAAATAAATATTCACATTGCTGCAGGATTGTGTTAATGTATAGCAAGGAACAAGTTGTGAAGCCCAGAATCAGGCACGGGTAACTATGTGAATCCCATGTTGGTCTAGTTATCCAAGCTGTATTGATCGACAAGAAGTAGAGTGTGTACAAGGTACAGTCTCCCCGTGATTAGTGAGTGAGGGGATGGGGGTGCGGATATCTGAGTAGAGAATTAGCTATTCTACAGGTTCTGAGAAATCTGGCCTGTGGTGGTTGTAGACCAAGGCCACTGGCTCCTTATTTGTCCACCAGAAGATCCATGCTGTCGAAAAGATATTTACTGTGCAATTCCACACCCGTTTATGACGACACTGGTTTTCAGAGACATGTGAGCTGGGCCAGTGTGGAAGGCATGTGAAAAACATCAGAGGTTACAAAGCAAAACTCCCGCTCAGCTTGCCCTCCAGTCTCTAACTAGGTGGGCTGGCAGCTCTTGAAAATTAAATCAAAGAGGTTTTCAGATGGCAAACAGAACATTTCCACAATCATTAAATCAACTCTAACATTACAACACCCCTCGAACTCCGAAACAAATTATCTGAAAGGATATTAAACTGGAAAGTCTCTCAAAATCCCTCATAGGAATGGATATTAAGGAGAGCTCATAGCCCAATCACATACATGTTGACCCAATTCTTTCCCACCCTTTCATGTCTCTTGATAGTAAGTAGAAACTATTGTTCGGATGCAGAAATTCATTATCTCCTTCAGCCCAGGCCAGACAAAATTCACCCAGACTCTGCGTTCAACCGGTTATTGCAGCCATAAAGGTGGTCTTTAGTGCCACCTAGAGGAGAGATGGGTGTATGGCATGTGAGTCACTCGGAGGAAAATTAAATACAGCTGAATAATTGGATGAGGGCAAGTTGAATCAGGGGTCACCATCTGTTTGACTAGAATTGTTGGCACATTTCAGCTAAGCCTCGCGCGCCTCGTAAACATGCTTACAGTTATCATAGCTCGCATTGCCCTAAAATAAAAGAAAATTGGTCCTAAAATAAGCCTGAACTAATTAAACATATACCATCTTGTCGTCATGGAGACCAGAGTGAAGGTCACTACATTCTTATGGCATTCAGGTGGGTATTGGTGCCAAAAACAGACAGGTGATTCCTTTCAACTCTGGTGGGGGGAGAAGGCACCTCCGGGGGACGCTGGGGGCTGGTAGTGGGATGGAGAAGGGCCCACCTCCAGTCTCATCCTGCTATTTCTCTCTGGTCCAGAGAGGAATTGAAGGAGGAGCACAGAGGAGAAGAATCCAGAAGGCAGCATCAGGAGGGCTGGTAAGGTGCCCTCTGCCAGTCAACATTACTTAACGTTCTGCCCAGTTGGCACATTTACCCCCTGGCGTGGGCGCTGGAGGTAGGGAAGGCATGTTTCCAAAGAATGGGTGTCACGTCTGACTTGAATTCCCCTGCCAGCGTCCTAGGATTGCTGGTCATGGACCAAGCACCTAGATGTAGCTGGTTGCACGTGTGTATGTGTGTGACACTGCACTCTGTTGCACATACAGCCAGCATAAGTGCACTGCTAGGAGAGAAAAGATTAATTGTGCATCTTGGACATTTTCCTGCTGGTCTGGAGTTCTCAGCATCCAGTGGGCTCCTATCAGGGACAGGAAATGTTTCATACCCAAAACTTGTGAGGGATTCAAGAACTGCACCTAAAGCTTAATGTCCTCACCTAGTATGTTAGAGACGGAGGACAGTCAGGATTTGGGGGTAGAATCTTCTAGATCTTTGCTCTCTGTTCTCTTGCTGGCCCTATGAAGGCCTCTCTCCTTCCTTCGCAGCCTGCTCGGCTGGGACTTCCCTGCCTTTTTCCTTCCCTCTTGCATTGCTGAGTATGCACAAAGCACTTTTCGAAGCCATAGCAGAGTGACCCCAACTTCAGCGAAGCCTCCTCTGGGATGCAATTAACGTCTGTTGTTGTCCACGTTGGCTGGGCTGCCACTGTTCTGGTTTTCAGAGGTACTGAGTGGGTGGGTGGGTGGGGCGGGGGGAGGAAGGCTACCCAGAGACCAGAGGCTGGAAATGGACAGTGAGGACTGAAGCCAGCCTCGGTAATTAGAACCCATCAAACTAGGCCGTTTCACCAGATGCAGCTCTAGGCTGCCTTCCTGGAACCCAGATGATGACAATGGGGAAGGAAGGACTGAAGAAGCAGGCCAATCTGCTAAGCAGGGTGCCACCCTGAGGCCTGGAGAGGCACCCTTAGGATTCCCACCCAGCGACTGTCCCAGCAAGAGTAGGGCAGGTATATCAAGAAAGAAGCTCTAGAACTCTCTTGCCCGGCGCACCCTCTGTTGAGATGCTCCTCTAGACCAGAGCTCCCGTGCCGCCTCCTCCATGAAGCCTTGGCTAAAACTGCATTTCCCACGTGGCTGCACCACAGACCATGCACAGTCTCACTGATGCCTGCTCACCCATCCTTTCACAATACTTCTGTAGCAGCCTGCACAGGCCCGGCATGCAGGTCTGACAGAAGCCTGGTGGATCAAGACTCTCTGAGAGCGAGTGTGATGGGAGTGACTCCTGTAATCTCACACACGAGGCTAAGGTTCAAAAATCATGAGTTTGGGGCTGGAGAGAGGAGAAGCCTTAGGACCCATGTTCATCTCTCCAGATCCCACATAAGCCCGATGCAGAAAAGACAGTAACTGAGCTGGGCTAGGCGTGGTGGCGCACGCCTTTAATCCCAGCACTCGGGAGGCAGAGGTAGAAGGATCGCCTTGAGTTCAAGGCCACCCTGAGAATACATAGGGAATTCCAGGTCAGCCTGAGCTAGAGCGAGACCCTACCTCGAAAAACAAAAAAGAAAGAAAGAAAGAAAGAAAGAAAGAAAGAAAGAAAGAAAGAAAGAAAATGAGAAAGAAAGAAGAAAGAAAGAAAGATGAAAGAAAGGAAAGGAAAGGAAAGGAAGGAAAGGAAAGGAAAGGAAAGGAAAGGAAAGGAAAGGAAAGGAAAGGAAAAAAAGGAAAGGAAAGGAAAGGAAGGAAAGGAAAGGAAAGGAAAGGAAAGGAAGGAAAGGAAAGGAAAGGAAAGGAAAGGAAAGGAAAGGAAAAAAAGGAAAGGAAAGGAAAGGAAAGGAAAGGAAAGGAAAGGAAAGGAAAGGAAAGGAAAGGAAAGGAAAGGAAAGGAAAGGAAAGGAAGACAGAAAGTGCTGGATGATGGCTGACCACTGCTTAGAACAAAACAGACCAAGGGAGTGTGTCTTCTAAATTTTCCAGAGAAGCCAGAAGCCCAGATTTTTATGTGAACTCTCTTGAGTACTAAATGTTAACTATCAATTCCAGGCTTGAAGAGGCTCCAGGGGGGCCAAGACATTCAGGCCTGCAGACTTCTGGGAGCCACAGGCACCTGCCTCTGACCTTCCCATCGGCGGTGCCTTCCCCGCTGCCCACACCCGGGACACAGCCCCCTTGTGCTGGGAGATGCAGACTCCAGTCTCTCACACACGCTCAGGTGACCTTGTTCACTATTCCCACCTGCGCCTGGAGACTCTGAACCCCTGAGTGCACCCCCGCCCGAGCATGACTTGTTTATCTGCTTAGTCCTCCACCCCCTCCCTTCACTCCCTTTGCGCCTTGCCTCAGTAATAATCCAGCTGCAGGCCCTGAAATTGCTCTCTGTGTTCTGAGATTATTGTGGAGCAGCAGTT
This sequence comes from Orientallactaga sibirica, assembly GCA_036365145.1. NCBI lineage: Eukaryota > Metazoa > Chordata > Mammalia > Rodentia > Dipodidae > Orientallactaga > Orientallactaga sibirica. The sequence goes on from JAEOAD010001365.1 coordinate 6,478,068, forward strand.
AAGGGGAAGCAGCTATTGATAATCCTCACACAGATGGATTAACTTTCAGAAATTTAAAAAAAGAAAGAAATCAGGCTGGCGCCTGGCTAAAGGGAGACCTTTATTGAACGGGCCTCTCCGCTCCTGTGTTGCAATAGGATTTAAGGCTCTGGCAGCCACACACCTGTGTGTGGAAGAATAATAAATTACCTGTTGCCAGCAGCTAAGGAGCCACTGCCACCCACCTGGCTGGCTCCCAGTAGAAGATGCCCTAGCTACCTGTGAACCTGTGACTGTTTGCTGGAACCCACATGCCCGATTCACTGCTAAATGAAGATTTAACTGTCATGTGGCTGGAAAGCTGACAGGGAGAGTGAGTCCCAAGCTCAAGAGTGAAGAGAGATTGGGGAGTCATAGTGACCAGAACCCCAGAGGAAACTCTAGAAGTTGTAGGCTGGGCGCTGGGCATGGTGGTACGCTTTTGTCATCCTAGCATTCCTGAAGCAGAGAGGGGAAGATCACAAGTTCAAAGACAGTCTGAGCTATAAAGTGACACTCTAAGTCAAAAAAAAAAAAAAGTAGTACAAAGCAGGCTGCCCCAGGTTCTGTTCCATGCTCCCGAGTCTCTGAAACGGAGTGCTTAGTGGTGTCGGAGGACCCTGGTCTCTGAAGATATCTTACCTGCATCAGATGACCACAAGGCAGAAGTGAGAACCTCCGGGCAGAAGGAGGAGTGTCACAGATAATAGAGAAAATGCAGATTCACAGCCCCCCTCTCCCCCCTCGCATATAGCGTCTCCACGGGAGTCTGCATGAAATTCAGAGAGAGAACCAAGGCTGAGGGGACAGCTCTTAGGACCATCCTGATTCCTCTAGGCATCTCTGTTCCCCAGGGGTCGGCCTCCAGGACTTCAGAGTCTGTAGGTTAAAAGACACAGGCTTCCATGTAGGCCCCCGTGGGGTCTACCCAGGAAGTCTTATGCTAGAGGGAACACACAGCTGAGACTGGTGACTGGTTCCTGCGAAGGGTCAAGAAGGGTGAGTGGGACAGGACAAGTGGAAGGTCAACGCTGTGCCTGTCTCTACCGATGGCCAATGGATCTCTGGAGGTGAAGGTCTCAAGAGCGACATCAGGTATTCCTCGTGCCAGGGTACCCAAGCACCCCAGGGTCTTGCTCAGGGTGAAGAACCAGCATGCCCCAAGCACTGTGGGCTGGGAGGGTGCAACGCTGCTTTGTGCCTCCCCAGGCAAGCTCAGCTGCACTCAGCCAGTTGTCCTTCCATGAAGGCCTGGAGTCACCTCCCTTCCTCCATGGTGACCCCTGCCTTGACCAGACATTCGCTCCCCTCCACCCAGGGAGTGGGCTTTCCCAAGGAGCAAGCAGGGAATGCCAGCAACACGTGCACTGCCTGGGCCTACCTGGCGTGAATGTTGCCGGTACACATGATGGCATCACCTTCCATGTGACATATTGCATGTCACAACAGAGACCACTAATGGCTCAGGTGTGCGTCTTGTCTTTGCTGGCACCTAGAAACGCTCTCCACGACCCCAAAACCTTGAACACATAGTGAAGATTTCTGGGGGCCTCTGAGAGCAACAGCTCTGTGCTTCTGATGGTGTCTAGTTAGTTCCTGCTGCAGACTTTCTTCCTTTCCTTCCTTCTTTCCTTCCCTCTCGTCCTTCTTTCCTTCCTTCTTTTTATCTTTCCTCTCTTCCTTCTTTCCTTCCTTCTTTCCTTCCCTCTCGTCCTTCTTTCCTTCCTTCTTTTCATCTTTCCCTCTCTTCCTTCTTTCCTTCCTTCTTTTCATCTTTCCTCTCTTCCTTCTTTCCTTCCTTCTTTTTATCTTTCCTCTCTTCCTTCTTTCCTTCCTTCTTACCTTCCCTCTCTTCCTTCTTTCCTTCCTTCTTTTCATCTTTCCCTCTCTTCTTTCCTTCCTTCTTTTCATCTTTTGTCTCTTCCTTCTTTCCTTCCTTCTTTTCATCTTTCCCTCTCTTCCTGCTTTCCTTCCTTCTTACCTTCCCTCTCTTCCTTCTTTCCTTCCTTCTTTTCACCTTTCCCTCTCTTCCTGCTTTCCTTCCTTCTTACCTTCCCTCTCTTCCTTCCTTCTTTTCATCTTTTGTCCCTTCCTTCTTTCCTTCCTTCTTTTCATCTTTTCCTCTCTTCCTTCTTTCCTTCCTTCTTTTCTTTTCCCTCCACCCTTCCTTTCTTTTCCTTCTTTTTTAATCTTTGTGCTTTGTTTCTGTGTGTTGGTGTTGGGATGTTTGTTTATTTGGTAGAACTGTGTTTTAAACCTAAGGTCACCCATATGCTAGACAAGCACTCTCCCACAGGGCTACATCTTCAGCCTTCTTTTCCCTTTTTATCTTGACACAGGATCTCAAGTTACCCATGCTGGCCTTGAACTTGCTCATGAGTAGCCCAGGCAGCTCTTGAACTTGGGATTCCCCCTGCCTTGACCTTAGAGTAACTGAGATGTCAGGCCTGTATCACCAGCCCTGCAACATTCTGCTCTTCAAGGGCTCTTTGCATTCTGACTTCTCACCTCAAACTCTAGAAACATTTTTGCTCACTGAACACAGGAACATTGAACATCTCCAGCCACCACAAGGAGGTGTCATGGAGACTGTCCTGCACTGTATTCGGGGAAGAAAATCAGATATTCCCAGTGACAGAAGGGACTGTCAATGCCTGTGAGCCCTAAACTGACAGGACAGGCAGGGAAGCCCACAACCCATTTTCAAGAGGCCTTCCTGTCTGAAGAAGAGTCTCCCACCACATAGGCACCTGAACTTGAGTCTTGGTTATATGGTCAAGTTTTAGAGGGCTAGGCAGAGAGTTTTTGGTCCTAGAAAAGATAAAACTCATGCAAGAGCAAAGCCATTGGTCAGCCTTGTCTCTGTTCTCACATATACTACATGCTGTTGAAAGAAGGTTTCATTGAGTGCAGATCCTGGAGCACCCAAGTCAGGCAGCCCAGGAGACCCACAGGCTACTGGCTTTCTCTGACCCCCAGGGAAGCCTCCCACTGTGGTGGCGGGCAGTGGGAATCGGTTTCATTTACCTTTCTTATTTTTTTTATTTTTTTATTTTTTTTTTTTTGAGAGAGGCAGATAGCAAATGGGTGCACCAGCAGCCTCTCAGCTGCTGTGAACAAACTCCAGATGCATGCTCCCCCTTGTGGGCAAGTGTGGCATTGCGTCCTTGTGTCACTTTTTGTGTCTGGCTAAACGTGGGACCTGGAGAATCGAATGGGCATTCCTAGGTTTGGCAGGCAGGCACCTTAACTGCTAAGCCATCTCTCCAGCCCCCATTTACCTCTTTGTTGCTAACACAAACATCTGACCAGAAGCAGTTTATGGGATGAAAGGGTTTATTTCAGGCTTACAGATTCCAGGACAAGCACCATCAATGGTAGAGGAAGCCAGCTCACTTCAGCATCCACCAGAGAGAGACACAACTGACAAGAATAGCAAGTGCAGACAGCCAGAGCTCAACCTGACTCTCTACATACCTAGCAGGCCTATCCTAAAGATCACCCCCAGTGACACACCCCCTGCAGCAGGGACATGCCTGCCAGGGACTTAAGTAGTAAGTTTAATCTTAATCAAAAATGCCCGAGTCGGGCTGGAGAGATGGCTTAGCAGTTAAGGTGCTTGACTGCAAAGCCAAAGGACCCAGATTCAATTCCCCAGGACCCAGGTAAAGCCAGAAGAACAAGGTGGTGCATGTGTCTGGAGTTCGTTTGCAGCAGCTAGAGGCAGTGGTACACCCATTCTCTCTCCCTCTCCCCCATCTGCCTCTCTCAAATAAATAAATAAAATTTTTAAAAGTTTTTTTTAAATGCCTGAGTCTATGGGGCCCCACACTCAAACCTCACCAGGGCAGACCTCACCAGGGCAGAAGTGTTGCACCCAAGGACAATTGGCTGAGTATAGCTGAATGCAGTCAGGGAGGTCAGGGAGCTCGCAGTGCATTCTATAGGAGCACCAGGAGTCCCATGGGACCTTTCTGAAGGTGAATTAATGATGTCAACAGCAACCCTGTACATTAGTCCCCTGGCAGTAAAGATAGCGTTACTGTTTGGATATGAAGCATCTACTGAATGGATCATGCGTGAAGGTTTGTGCCCAGCAGGTGGTGCTATTGAGCAGTTGGGCTCTTACGAGGTGTGTCCTGGATAGAAATGGTGGGTGACTGAGGGTGTGCCCTTCCCCTTTTCATTTCTAGCTGCTAAGAGGTGAGCACTCTACCCCACTACATGCTCCATGGAGCTCAGCCTCACCTCAAGCCAGACACATAGTCCTAAGAGCCCACAGTGAACCCTCCGAAACCATGAGCCAAACCAAGCCTTCCTCCTCAAGGTGTTTTCCCCCGATATTTTGTCACAGCAACATAAAACAGACTAACACAATTATGCCCATAAAAAACAAGGCAAAAACCAAAAAATGGGCAATCCTGAGGTACCATGCACACTGAATCTGGGGTATACAAAGCTGAATTCTTTATAAAGTCCCCACTGACTGTCCTGTCTGCTTCCTGCAAAGATCCATCCTGACATAACCACAGGGCCATCAGTGTTTGCTCACAGCCCTTCTAAAACCATTTCTACAGTCCTCCAAACTGTCCTCAGTTGTCAAAACCCATCAGGCTTTTTTTTTTTAATCTCACAAATAAGTCCTGCTCCTTAAAAGCTATTCATCTTTGTCTCAAAGGAGACTTTTGAGATGGCACTCCCATTAGGTCCCTATGAAAAGGGCTTCCCCAAAAGAATTTCCTCAAAATACACTAAATCATGTTAAAAACATTTTCATAAAATGTGTGTTGAGAAGAGACAAGTTAAATTCTCAAAAGCTTCATTATTGGAGCAAAAATTAATATTTGTACTGTTCGTAAATTGGAATAAAATTGCAAAGATGCAAACACCATCCTATATCATAATCTATAAAACAGTCACACATGTTAAATCAACTGTAAAAATGATTTAAAATCTACATGAATAATTTTATTAAACTGACTTGAAATCATATTTTGTGCTACCTTCATTTATTAACCACGTCTCCAACTACAGTGAGGTTATAATGGATTTTCTTTTCTTTTTTTTTTTGTTTTTTTTTGTTTTGTTTTGTTTTTTGCAAATAGAGATATATTCCCAAGTAATGCTATCCATGAAAAGGTGGCCTGTGATTTCCCCCACACGACATAGAGAATGGACATGCAGAATGGTTGCAGTTACTTTCTCATTGGCGAGACAAACATCTGACCAGAGGCAACTTATGAAAGGAGAGGGTTTATTTTAGGCTTACAAATTCCAGGGGGAAACCTCATCATGATGGGAAGAAACGCTAGCTCACTTCATCATATCTCCACAGTAAAGAGAGAAAGAGAGAACAGCCAGAGCTCAAGCTGGCTCTGAACACACAGAGCTGGACCCCACCCCAAGGTCCCTGATGACACACTTCCTCCAGCGGGGCTCCCCTGCCCACAGACTGTACTAGAAGGAGACTGACTAGAAAACTGAATCACAAATACCTGAGGCTACGGGGACATTACATTCAAAAGCACCACACAAGGAATGCCATGTTAGTTACACAGCACACAGTGTCTCCAGAGCACAATAAGAGAACTTAGGACAGTACACAAGGTCTGTATGCATACTGCGCTCAGGGTAGGGGCAAGGAGATCGTAATTCACAAGTGCCTAGTGATGTGGTTTAAATCTAGAATGTCGCCCATAGGCTTGTGTTTTGAGCTCTTGGCTCCCAGCTGGTGATAGTATTGGAAAGCTATGAGCCCTTGGGAGCGCATCCTGGCTGGCTACCCTTCCTTGGTGCTGGCCTGCTTTTTCTGCTTCTTGCAAGCTGTGATGTGAGGCTCTGGAGGCTCAGAAAACTCACCACGCCTTCCTTGTAAGGATGGGCTGACACTTCCGAAACCACGAGCCAAAATAAAACTCACCTCTCTTAGGTTGCTTCTGTCAGATATTTTGTCACAGCAACAAGAAAGGCACCTTGTATATACCATAAACAGAGACCATGGTATGGAGTTTCTCAGAGTGTCTGAAGTTTAGATGTAAGGAGATACAACTTCTTGGAGAGGGTCTAGGCATCCCTGGGCAGTTAGCCCTTGTTAATCTAAGCCAGTGGCATGACGTTGACTTGCCTGAAACTTCCCTGATCTTTGTCCTCCCCCCTCAAGACCCGTCCAGGTCAGCAGGCGACCAGCTGCTGCCTTCATTTCCTCCTAAGATGGTGAGGAGCCAGCAAGCTGTGTGAAGATATTTTTTCAGGACACTGGTCCACCATGCTCAGTCTTTCACCTCATTCCTCTACCCCAACCTGTCCTCTGCAAAAAGAAAAAGAAGAAGAAGATGAAGAGGGAGGAGGAAGAAGAAGGAGAAAAAGAAGACATGTAGCTGGGCGTGGAGGAGCACACCTTTAATCTCAGCACTTGGGAGGCAGAAGTAGGAGGATTGCCATGAATTCAAGGCCTCTCTGAGATTACATAGTGAATTCCAGGTCAGCCTAGGCTAGAGTGAGACCCTACCTTGAACAAAAAAAAAAAAAGGAGAAGAAGGAGAAGACAGGAGTCTGGCAACAGATAAATTTCTCTGAGTGTCTTCAGAAGTTTATATTGATTTGTCAAATGAAAATAGCCCCTGGGCATGCCAGGAGAGATTGTCTTGATTAGGTTAATGGAGGTGGGAGGGCCCACCCTAGCTGTGGGCCGCACCATCCCATGGGCTCGTGTGTCTTGTGCTGTATAAAAGGAGAGAGCTGGCTGAGCTCCAGCCGTCAGCACTCTCTGCTTCCTCACTGTGGACTAAATGTGACCAGCTTGCCTCAAGCTCCTGCAGCTACCCTGTGCCTGCTATGATGGGCTGTAACCTCCTCCTCCAACTGTAAGTAGAAGGAAACCCTCCCTCCAGTAGCTTCTGGATGTTAGGCATGTGATCACAGCAACAAGGGAGCACTGATAGTGTCCTCGCTATGTTTGTTTTGTTTGTTTTATTTTATTTTATTTTTTTTGAGTTATTGAACCCAGGTCCTTACACATGCTTGTATGTGCTCTGTTGCTGAGTCATGCCCCTAGCCCCTCACTGCTAGGTTTCTGGCAAGCTTTCTACCACAGTCCTCTTTTAAATGTAAGCTAGGATTTCAAGGGCTGAAGAGATGGCTTAGCGGTTAAGGTGTTTGCCTGCAAAGCAGCAGAACCTCAGTTCAATTCCCCAGGACCCACATAAGCCAGATGCACAAGGTGGTGCATGAGTCTGGAGTTCGTTTGCAGTGGCTAGAGGCCCTGGCGTACCCATACTCTCTCTCTCTCTCTGTCTCTCTGTCTCTCCCTCTCAAATAAATAAAAAATAAATATTAAAAAAAAAAAAGATAAGCTGGATTTCAAGTTGCCCAGGCTGGCCTTGAACTCACTTTGTAGCAACGGTAATCCTTGATCTCCTGACCCGCCTGCCTTGCCCCGTGAGTCACTAGAATTACTGGTCCTTAGAACACCTCTTACTTCATGGAGACAAGCACAGAGGACTGTCCTCTGTAGACGCATCTCCGTGTTTCCTTTGGATCAAATATAAGAAGAAGATGGAACAGTTCAGAAATTACAGAAAACAGGGAAATCTGAGCAGCGCTCATATTACCTTTGCCTTTGAAAATAAAGGAAAAAAAAAAAAAAAGGAAGAAGAAGAAAAAGTCTGAAGCAGAGAGTATGCCCACCAGTGCCCCAGTGAACCTGTCTCCTCCAAGGCTTGCTCACCAGCCACAGGGCATGCATGGGGCCTCTAGGCTCCGTGAGGCCTAAATGCTTGAATCAGCCAACTCAAGCTCATCGGTTTACCCACATACCAGAGCAACTGCCACCATACCCCATCCAGAATGCTACGGAGATGTTTAATGGCACCAAAGCCAAAATGGCATCCATGTCCCTGGAGATGGAGGGAAGGACTCTTAGATCAGTGGGCACCACCCTATAGATACATCAAGAGTGGCGCTATGAGAGATGAGGCTACGTAAGGAAAGCCAGCCTTGTGAGGCATTGCTGTAGGAAAGCCAGGCAGACAACACAGCCCACATCGCCTTTTGCTGCACTGGTTTCCATAGGAAAAGGCTCAGTGGAGATCAGGGCAAGGTGACAGGGAAGATGGGCCGCAGAGGCAGGCCCCTGGTCTGCCCAAAAGGCTGGACAGCTGAGTGTAGCGAGAGGGAAGACATCAAAGTGAGGCTAGGGTCTCTTGTCCAAAGGTATCGGGCGCACCTGCCATTCCATGGGGGAGTTTATTGACTCCTGCCCGTGGCCAATGAGATGTGAATAGCACGACATGGCCCTGAGAGTGATGCCCCAGAAGGTAATGGGAAGGTGCCTGTCCTCAGAGCAGATATCAAAGGTGGTTGCCACACCCCTCAGGCAGGGTGCCTCCAAGGAATGCTTGACAGCTGAGGTACCCCCCTTTCCCCACCCCTAAGCTCGGCCCACCATGGGGCTGGATGCTGCACACTTGACCAGCTTCCTTCCCTTCCCTGGGTCCCTGCTGCACCCTGGAAGACATGATTCTTTGTCCCCAGCTCAGCTTCCCAAGAAACCACTGGGAGAGAAGAGCTTGCAGAACTGCGTGCACGGGATGGCAAGAGGATTTCTCACCAGCTCTGAACAGCAGCCTTCCATGCATGGCCCTTGGCAACCACCCCTTTGTCCCCCCCACCCCCAGGTGGCCTGCCACAGAGCATATGGGTCAGCAATACTCAGAGCCAGCGCTAGCCCTGCCTAGGACATTCAGTGTTCATCCTGTCTTTCCTAACGAGCTTCCCACCGCCACCCGTTAAGCTCCCTCTCCCAGATAAATGATTCAGAGCACCTCATTGCTGATACACAATATCTGCCTCTTAGAGATGCTGGGTGACCTTTCACATCATTTCCCCCCAAAAGTTAATTTCTGTGATGAATGCAATGTACTCAAACCCATAGGTCTGGCTGTCTGAAGGATTCAAACGAGGAACTATTGACAGCTGATGAAACCTGAGTGCAAGTTTGTGCATCCATCTGAATGCTGGGATGTGTATTGATTAAAATATGACGTGCTACAGAACCCAGCATAAATCTAAACTCTATTAGATTAACACGAGCATTCAATTAACACAAAATGACAACGTAGGAGAAAAGGGTTGCTCATCGGTCACCGGTAATATTTTAGCCATAGACATCGGCAACCTATAATTGGGGCATGGATTTGCATACATGTTGGGGTGGGAGGAAGTGGGATAAGAACCCCAAAGCTGGGGATTGGAGAGGTGGCTTAGCGGCTAAGGCACATGCCTGCGAAGCCTAAGGACCCCGGTTCGATTCTCCAGGTCCCACGTAAGCCAGATGTACAAGGGGGCGCACGTGAGTTGCTAGAGGCCCTGTGGGGTCCATTCTCCCTCTCCCTGCCTGTCTTTCCCTCTCTCTGTCTCTGATAAACAAACAAACACATAAATAAAACCAACTGAGCTGTTGTCACGCTGTGAAGTAACTGGTCCGCCATTCCTGGTGGCCTCCTGGGACACTCTGTGTCCTGACCCACCTTCCCCTCTGCTCTGGCCGCCGACCAGGAACCACCTTCTTCTTGTGAGGGTTAGCCGTCTTAGGGCTTGGCATCTCCATCCCTGCTCCTTCCTCAATCCTGCTCGACCTTCTGTCACTCAGCCCTCTTGAGAAGCCACCAATAATTCCTCTGTTTCCTCCAGGCCACCCAAGCCTAGATGCTGCCTCTACCCAGCTCTGTCCCTTGTCGTGACCTCCTCCTTTCAGTTCCTGAAGCTGGGGCCAGCTTCTCGTGGGTCACCCCCACACAGGAAGACTCCTGCTGCCCCATCTTTCTATTTCCTCCAGGACTCAGGTCAGCCATCTCCTCCCTGACCTGAGGCCTGAGGATGTGTCATCAGGGCCCTGCCCAGGGACACGATTACCCTGGATTACAACCACCCACGTACTCAACACTTACCCCATGGTGATTGCTCGTCATTAGAAATAGTCATCTTGGGCTGGAGAGCCAGCTTAGCCATTTAGGCACTTGCCTGCGACACCTAACAACCTGGGTTCGATTCCTCGGTACCCATGTAAAGCCAGATGCACAAAGAGACACATGCATCTGGAGTTTGTTTGCAGCATCCAGAGGCCCTGGCATGCCCATTTTCTCTGTCTGTCTCTCTTCTCTTTATTTATATATATATATATATATATTTTTTTTTAAAGAAATAGCCATCTCTCCAGACTGCCTTTTCCAGCCTTCCCTGGGCCTCACATGTGTGTATGTGGAGTGAATGAACTTGCAGAAGGACAATAGGATGAGACAGGGATTTCTATGGAAGTCTGGGGCCCTGAGGAAGAATGGGATTCCACAAGGGAGAGAGAGCTTTGTAAATATCTCCAGGGACAAACCCTCTTCTCAAATCATGGCGGGCGAACAACCCATTCGCCTCAGAGGCCTGCTTGGAACTTTGCTCTGTACGTTATATTCTGCAAGGTATGGCCCACCACCCACCGCATTCCTGAGGCTGTGAGTGTGGGGAGCTCACGGGGGAGGCAGGGACAGGAGGACCCCGGGGCTGCCCAAACTGATGCGCTCCAAGCTAATGAGAGGCACTGTCTCCAAGGATGTGACAGTGTTCCTGAGGGTGCCACTCAAGGTTGTCCTCCAGCCTCCATGTACAGTGCACGTGCATGCACACACACACTCATTCCCGGGTACAAACACATATGCACAAAGTGTTGGGAATTTTGAGTCCTGGCTGTCCTCTCACTGAACAAGGAAGGAAAATGGTCCATTGAGTCACAGGCAACTAGGATTGTATAGACGTCTGTTCCAGTGCCTCCAGCTACTGTATTCCTCTGCCTCCTGTGGAAAGAAATAGCAGCCAGCCCTCGTCCAACATCACACCCCCGAGCTCGCACACAACAGTCATCCCATAAATGCACATGGCTTGAATATGTAAGTGAACCAAGGCTTAACCTGAAGTCTTTACCCCTTCCTTCCTTCCTTCCTTCCTTCCTTCCTTCCTTCCTTCCTTCCTTCCCTTCCCTCCCTCCCTCCCTCTCCCCCTCCCCCTCCCCTCCCCCCCTTCCTCCTTCCTTCCTTCCTTCCTTCCTTCCTTCCTTCCTTCCTTCCTTCCCTTCCTTCCCTCCCCCTTTCCTTCCTTCCTTCCTTTCCTTCCTTCCCTTCCTTCCTTCCCTTCCCTTCCTTCCTTCCTTCCTTCCTTCCTTCCTTCCCTTCCTTCCTTCCTTCCTTCCTTCTTTCCTTTCCTTCCTTCCTTCCTTCCTTCCTTCCTTCCCTCCTTCCTTCCTTCCCTCCTTCCCTCCTTCCCTCCTTCTTTCCTTCCTTCCTTCCTTCCTTCCTTCCCTCCTTCCTTCCTTCCCTCCTTCCCTCCTTCCTTCCTTCCCTCCTTCCCTCCTTCTTTCCTACCTTCCTTCCTTCCTTCTTTACTCCCTCCCTTCCTTCTTTCTTTCTTTCTTTCTTTCTTTCTTTCTTTCTTTCTTTCTTTCTTCCTTCCTTCCTCCCTCTCTCCTCTCTTTCTCTCTCTCTTTCTTTCTCTCTTTCTTTCTCTCTTTCTTTCTTTCTTTCTTTCTTTCTTTCTTTCTTTCTTTCTTTCTCTCTTCCTTTCTTTCTTTATTTTCCCCAAGAGTAAGAATATCTAGGAACATGCTACGGGAGAAGTGTGTAACAATGATCACCAGCAGCACCAATACACAGGAGACCCTGCAAACCATGAAATCCACCAGCCGGACAAGAAATACCCATCGTGGCACATGGCCTCCATGGGTAACCAACTGGCCACCAATTGTCTACGAGGCCCACTCAGTAGGAGAAAACTCATAACTGGTACTGGGTACCAAGTCAGTGCCCCATCTTGTGTGTGGGTGTGTGGGGGGGTTGTGTGTCTGTGTGGGTGTGTGCACTCACATGAGTGCATGCGTGCGTGTACACACACCCCCCCACACACAATCATTTTCCCAAACCCCGATGAACATGACCCTGAACAGGTGTGGTTCGCACCCACCTAACCCCACGCAGCCCCTCCACCGAGCGTCCTGCGTTGAGAGCAGAGCCCAGTTCTTCGGTGAGTATTGGGCGCTCTCTCGTGGCCATTTCAGGATTTGCAGCGCTCACATTCTGAAAGCTGGGAATTCTCCAGGGCCTGAGGACACCAGCAGCGGCCTGTGATGTGGCCGCCCCCCAGCCTCTCTGGGACCCTACTCCTTCTTCCTTCAGTCAGGCAGGACAATTGACTGCGGACAGGGAGCCAGCTGGAAAGAGTGTCTGGGGGACCACGTCTGCACAGCCCAACTCGCCTGATGTCCCCTTTGTGGGGCCAGGAGAGGAATAAAAATGAGGGCTCCAGACTAGACAAGAAGCACTTCCCAGAACTGCACAGGGTGTTGTTTTATGTCACAGACGACAGCTTGCTCCACCCTGCTCTGTGTCTCCTCAGTGCATGACATTGAAGGAAGACCTAGTCTGTCCATGAGTGTCAGCCAGCAGGTGCCACCTGGGGACAAATGGCAGAGGTGGTGGCCTTGTGGAACCCATGCTGCCAGAGCTGGCCTGAAGCCAAGTCCTCAGTGGTCTGCCTCCTCTGAACTTCTGGCTCTTTTTTTTTTTTTTTAAAATAGATTTTTGGGATTTGCAAATATTTGGTGAACTGAAAATGTCTCAAGTACCTTGCTCAGGGTTGGCATAGGGGCACAGAAAAGTAAACTGGGCTGAGGAAGTGGGGACTTCTCCATGGCCCTCCACAGCAGCAAGGCTCCCAAACTCCACACAATGCCACGTGGGTATTGCTTTGCAGTGGTAAGAGACCCTGACATGCTCGCTCACACACGTGCGAATAATTAGATTTTTTTAATTAACAAGGCGGCTGGGAGGGACAGAGAGAGACAAGAAGAAAAAGAAAGAAGAGTCAAGCTCTGACATAGCTATAGACAGTCTTGATTTTATTTCAATTAATTCTACAATGTGCCTGAGGCAGCCTGTCACCCTGACCTCTCCCATCTCCTCCCCACTCTTGCAGGAATCTGCAACCTGGATAGGGCTTGGGTGGACAAAGCCAAAAACACAGAGCCTAGTGGTGTGGGCGAGCAAGCCCAGGGTCCCCTACTATAGCCAGTGCCCTGTAGTCCGATGAGCTGGGCTGTCTACCCATACCAGCCTGGGCACAAGTTTCCCTTCTCTACTCCTGGGGAAGATGGCTGCTCCCCTGAGCCTGTTTCTTTTTAAAATATTTTACATCTTATTTTATTTTTTATTAGAGAGAGAGAGAGAGAGAGAGAGAGAGAGCTCTAGCCACTGCAAACGAACTCCAGATGGACATACCATCTCATGCATCTGGCTTACGTGGGTTCTGGTCCTTTGGCTTAGCAGGCAAGCGTCTTTACTGCTAAGCCATCTCTCCAGCCCCTGATCCTGATTCTCCCTCTATAAGTCAAGGATAGTCGCCTCTGTACAGATGTGTTCATGCAGCAATGTGGAGGAAGTAAAGGCTGGGACCCACCAGGGACCAGCAGATAGTGGTGGCCGTGATATTTACAAGGCCGGTTTAGACAGGAGATCCTTGGCACAGGGCAGCTTGCATCCTTGGAAGAAGAGTCTAGGCACTGTTCTGACAGTCCATGAGCCGCCCAGCGGGACAAGGGACATTCAATGCCCCCACCATGGCTAAGGTGCTTGTGCACTTTCTGAAGTCTTCAGAGATGGCCCCATGTCCAGGGTGTTAAACACGAGCAGTCTCTTTCTCTCTCACTTAGAAAAATGCAAACTTTTCTCTGGGCCCCAGCTCTGAGACGGGGATTCTAGAACAATGGCCTCTCCAGCTCCACCGCTTGGACCTATATGTGGGGTTCTGGGGACTCAAGACTGTTCCTAGAACATCTGGTATTGAGTGGGCTGGGTTTTATCTGCAGTGCAAGTGTGGGTGCCATTGCTGGGCCGACGCCGCCATCTACTGGTCGAAGGAGGTAAGTGCAGCCGGTCCCTGCCCGCGTCCCAGGAGGAAGAGATGGGCAAGGAGGGAGGGCGGGTGTGGTGTAGGAGGGAACTGAGCAGCTGGAACCCGAACAACAGGGGACGTCACAGGTGAGAGGAAGTGCGGTGGGTATTGGGGGACAGTCCAAAGTGTCCTTGGAGACAAGCAGAGACCCGGTGAGAATGCACGCGAGGGCAAGTCGGTGGCATCATCTTAGGCGGGCACTTTCAGCCCCTGGCCAATAACCCACCCTGTCCTTCAGCTCTCTGACCCGAGGAGAATGCAGCTGCTGCCTGCGGTCCCTCGGACGCCTGGACCCAAAGCTGTTCCAGGCTGGCGCTGTCCTTTGGGCCTCAGGGAAATGTCTCCAGAGGACTTTGAAACAGTGGACCCAGGATCCCTTACCAGGCCAGGCATCTAGCCTTTGACCAGCCATGCCGGCGGGAGCCCTGAAACAAGGTCCAGCAATGATGATGTCCATGCACAGCCCCAAGTCAGGTAGACCCTCCTCGGCCCAGGAGGTCATGTATCTGCGTGGATCCAGGCTCCCTCCAAGGCCTGGACATGCTGTGGAGGGGGCAGCAGAGAAAGGCTCAAAATAACACAGTACTGTAATCTTGGGTGTTTTATTATTATTATTATTGGGTAGTGAGCTGTTCATTTGTTGTTTGTTGTTAAATATTACCCTACTTAGGCACAAAGGAATTTATCTTTTTAATGCTCTTTTTTGATAAATACATATTACTTATACAAGATAATATACTTCATTGTGACACTTGTATAAATGTATGCAATGTATTCTGGCCATATGCATCCCCTAAGTCCCTCTCGTATACATCCTCCCTCTTGATCTTCTCTAATCACACACACACACACACACACACACACACACACACACAGATTCATATATGACATAAAGCATGGGGTAGAGATGGGGAGACGACTCTGAGGTTAAAGGCACTTGCTTGCAAAACCTGCCAGCCAGGATTCAATTCCTCAGCCACCCATGGAAAGTCAGATCGGCATTGGTTTGCAGTGGCAAGACCCAGGAGCATGTACGCACGTGTGCACACACACATGCACGCGCAAATAAACAGATAATTTTAATGCTATATTTTTCTCATCTCACCGAAAATAATGATCTCAAGTTCCATCCATTCTCCAGCAAGAACGTGGTTTAGAGGTCCCCGATGGCTGAATAGTACGTGTGTTCCCATGGTTTTGTCGGGTCATCAGTTGGTGGGCACCTGGGCTGATCCCATAACTGGCCTGTTGTGACTTGAACTGTGACAACCATAGATGGGCAGGCATCTCTACCCTTTCCAGACTCTGGTTCCTCTTAGGAGAGTGCTGTGGTTTACACTTCCTGGCGGAGACCTGACTTGAGCCTCACAGAGCTCCCAGGAGGCACTGTGGAGCCCTGTTTACAGGTGGATAAACAGAGGCCTGCAGTTCTGGAATGGAAAGCAGCCAGGCTGAAGATCTGAGCCAGCAGCTGGGGCCTGGGCGTCATTCAGATTCCCAGCCGGGAGGCATCTGAGTACACATGGGATCAGAGATCTTTCTAGAAGAAAGCTTTCTTTGATACCAGCTGCCCTGACTCCATGGGGAACCAAGTCTGTTTCAAGTCTTACCACACTCCAATTTTAAAAGAAAAAAAAAAAAAAAAAAGAAAAAAGGCAACTAAAAGGAAGCCCACCACCCACCCTTCCAGCAGTCCCTGCACTTTATACACACACGTGCTTTTCCAAGACAGCCCCCAGAGGGCAGCATTTTTGTTTTTTCCACTAGGGGATCTTGAATCCGAGGCTTAGAGAAGTCAGATGACTAGCCTCAAGGGGCATAGATAACAATGCCAGCTCTGGAGTCTGGTGCCCCAATGGGATGCCAGGGTCTATTCCCAGAGCCAGCAGCTCCATTCTACTGTCCTCTGTGAAGGCAGCCACCATCATTGACATGACAAGTCAAGTTCCTGAACCAGAGCCCAGGAGTTGGAGGTCAGGGACATGAGCGTTTACACACATCCAATCACCATGGAAGAGCTAAGACAGGACTGGGAGATTCCAACAGCTGGGGTTGGGGAGGGAGCTGAGAGACCGAGAAAGAGACAGAAGGGAGAGAGAGAGAGAGAGGGAGAGAGGGAGAGAGACGCAGCATGCATTCCTGCAGACAGCATTCTTTGAAACCTTCCCATGATGAAATTAGGAGTTGGCCTTAAGTGATTTATTTTTTCAGTCTGTGAGTCTAAACAAATGATCTCTCCTCTAGGTACATCTATCATATGATCTCTTTCACAGCTGTGAAAAAAATGCTATTAGTGCTTTGAAGGCAGTTTTATCACAGATTAAAGAAGCCCAGGGGGTGAAAAATTGGCAGCCAGAGTCAGCCATATGCCGGCTTGACCTAGGACCGTAAACCTGTTGTTCATTCCAGAGGGGGTTAGGGCATTACTTTTTGTAAGTTGCTTTTCATATGGAAATTTATTTTCACAGTAAAGATCTGTCTTTAATAGCATCATCCAAAAAAAAAAAAAAAAAAAGCCTATTTCTTAATTCCCCAATGGTGGACATATAGACTTTTATGGCATCTGCAAGCACGCATTAATGTTAACTTCTCCATTCTCCTTTGTATTTTGTTAATGTCACAAGCTGCTGTAAAATCTTGCCAAGTTTCTTAACTGTCATGTTAATTCCAAGACCTGTTCTGCGCTCTTTGACATTTCAGGACAGAACAAGGCAGTAAAAATAGATTAGAAACAGCTTATACGTATTATAAAATCTAGAACTTTACAGATGGTGGAATTAGGCCTGCCGAATGGAAAGTTAGCAACTCCGAGTACAATAATATTAGAAGAGGCTATTCATTTCTAAGGTAAATATTTGGAAGGGGCTGCATAATGCTGGCTAGAGGCGTGCAGGAGCTTATAAAATACAGTCATTCCACTCTTTTAAGAACCTCGCTGGATGCTGAGTTTCGGGCTTCAAAGGTTTCTGTCCACCATATACAGAAAAGACATATAGTAAGAGATTGATTTCATTCGTGGTCAGTTCAAAGATCACACAAATTACTTCACTCGGGGGAATTGTCTATATTTTCCAAGTTAAAGCAGGGCCATACTGTACTTAGATATTAAATAACACGGCCACCCCACGCTGAGAAATTTGCAAGAATGGACAGGAAATTGGACACTGTTTTCTTAAACTGATTGCTGAAGAATGCTCAGTGTTTGAATGTGTGCTATCCATTTCAAAGGAAAGCTGAAGCTGGCTTGAGGAAGTTTAAAATCAGCTTTTGAGACAGAGTTAGGGTTAAATCCCCCCCCCCAAGGGAAACCATTTCTTAAAAAAAGACAAAATGGAAAAAGGAAAAAAAAAAAGAAAACCTGTTCCTTCTTTCTTCAAACAGGACTTCACATTTCCATCTTGTAGTTGAGCTCTTCATGAATAGTCCACTGCCCCTGCCAAGCCCCACCCCGTCTCTTTTCTAAGCTCTTTTCTCATTATTTGCTCAGTCATTTTCCCACAGCCCCAACAGGCAGTCAGGGCGGCTTAAATACAACACAGTATTAATATGGGGAAATAGCTTTCAGTTCCCCATTGATCCCCTAATACACTATGTTGAAATGATAATTGGTACACTCTTCATTGAAAAGTAAGAGAAAAACTACTTTTCAATCACCACAAGGTATTATCTTAGCTCGTGTAATCAGAATAAACGGGTACATTAAAAAAACACCAAAAAAAAAAAAATCCTATACCCCCATCTGCGGGAGAGACTGCAGTCCGCAATTCTTTTCGGCTGACACAACCCGGATTGATTCGTTCAGCAGATAAAATTCAGGCCACTTCTGCCCTTTATGGGAGCAACATAATACCAGTCTTTATTCAGTAACAATGTAGCATAATGGGATCGGAATGTGCAAAATGAGTGTTCTTAAATTACTGTGCCTCACAAGGACCCAACACAAGCTGGGGCTTAATGTAAAAAATCATTAAGAGCAGATTCAGTAAAGAAGGCCTGCATTGACGAGGTCAAATCGAGCTTGTTGATGGCTTTTTTTTTTTTTTTCAGGACAGAAACTGTTTGCTAATATCTTGACTACGACTGTGTTCTGGGGGGATGGGGTGGCATCTGGGTGCCCACAGCTCAGATATCCAGAAAAGTTGCTTGCAGAGGGAGAGAAGACAGGGACGGGCCCTGTAGGCGCAGCCTCTTCCAGAACAGTGTGAGGCATCGAACCAGTTCAGTTCGGAGCTATTTTCATTTCAAGACTTCAGAGGCCTACTTGTTAAAACATACAGGAAATTTAGAAAGTGAAGAAAACGCAAAGAATGAGAATAGTTTCCCACCTTTAGAAATAACCTCCAGGCATTCAGAATGTAAACTTGCCCCATCTTATTTTTTTTTCTATACATATCTCTATATTTTATGAAATTTATGCTGCAAGTACAGCTTTTCCACTAAATTTCATCACTGCCGTCAACTTTTCTCCATGCCATTAATTACCCCTCAGCAATAGAATTTTACAGCGACACGGGGCTCTTTCTGAGTACCTACTTTAACTTTATTCTCACTTGGACATGTGGGTTGTTTTCCAAGGATTTGTCAATCAATATTCTTACACAAAAGTCTCCCACCAGACACCATACAATTATCTTTAGATAACTTCCTGGTAGTGGGGGGGCAACAAAGCAAAGGGGTGCATGTGTTATATCTATTTGAGATGTAGTTCTCTTTAGCCTGCAGAAATCTCACAGCTTGTGTACATAGTGTTTGCACGATCCCATATTTCTATGGCAAGTTAAAGGCCCATCGAACCAGGCTCAAATGGCACACCCAGAAGACTTCATTTTATTTATGTTTCGTTGTTTTGAGACAGGATCTGGCTATGGAGCAAGCCCAGGCTCGTTTCTAACAAGCCATCCTCCTGCCTCTGTTTCCAAGTTCTGGGGTTCTAGGTGTACAACCCCACACCTGGCCATGGAGACTTCGTGAACATGGCCTAGTATTTGCTGTTTACACCAGCAAGCACGTGATGACCACCAGAGTCACTGGGAGGAACATCAAGTTAGGACAGGCGATCAGTGCCAGCTCTTCACAAACCTCAAGTTTCCTAAGAAAACTCTAGAGAAGTCAAACAGGATAAAACAGCAGCAGAGATTTTTCTCTGAATTGAAATAATTTTTCTTTTCCCTTAACTCTCAAGCCCAAGCCTCATGCAATTCAATTTGTGAATTTGAGAGCACGGCTGGTGTCTTATCTTGTTTAAATAGAAGAGTTCTGAAACCCGAATCATGGAACCATCGGGGCTGTGAGATGATGCGGTTACTCTTCGGAACACTGGGCTCGTGTCTGGAGTGGGGCCTGGATTGGGCCAATGTTTGCAGTCAATGAAGCAGACTCCATGGGTGTGTGTGCATAGGGCTGCCCGAGGCACACAGGAAGTGCAGGTTCTGATATGGGTGCGTACGCTTGTGTACGTAAATATATTTATCTACAAAACGAACATCACCACCATGGGCATATCACGAAGATGCACACCATCTGAAGTATTTGCATGAGATTACTGGCCCCTGCTGTCCATCACAACGGCACAAATCCAATACTCTGGCCATATGGCCCTGAAACTTTCAATCGATAGGAACCTTTTAGAGCTGAAGCTTCAAAAAAGTTGTATCAAATATATATTCAATGAGAAGAAGGTTAATTGAATAATTGATTACTCAGTAACAATTAAGTGCCTTTCAGATATCTTTGGGAAATTTTGAAATATAACAGTGATAGATGTTTATTTGTTTATCAGCTGTTACTGTATTGTGTATTTATTTTGAGACCCTAAGTCAATTTTTTTCATTTATATATTTGATTATATATTATATGACTATATAATATATTATTATTATTATTATTATTATTATTATTATTATATGATTATATTATGTCCTGGCTCCCCTGGATGACAGGTATATTTTCACTCCCCCAATGCCAGAGAACTGGCAGGACAGAGCGGAGCTCATGCAAAAGTGTTCAGTGATATATTATCTCCCATCGGAAACAGATTCCTGTGATTGTTCTTCGGTAACGGCCAATGGCATATGTTCCACCACGCAGGCATTTTTTTTTCAAGGAAGTGTGAGTGCCAGGCTGTAACCCACAATGGCCTTTGAAGTATCAGATTCAGAGGAGTGTCCTTCTGCTTGGCTCCCTTCAGAAGCAACCCTATTCCATTGTCTCCCACAAAGTCATGTGCTTGAATACATGATAACAAGTTGGTGGCACGATTTGGAGCAGTTGTGGAACCTTTAGGACTTGGCCTAGGTTTCCTGGTGGAAGGTTGAGGGTTACAGACGCACCTCCACTCAAGCTCTCTGCTTCCTGTCTAACCATCACAGGGTGACCAAGCAACAAGCTCCTGCCACCCCTGGCCAAATCCATCCCAGCCTCTGTGCCTTCCCCAACAATGGAATGTATGCTCTAAACTGTGAGCCAAAACAAATCCTTTCTCCCCGGAGTTATTCCTGCTAGGTGCATTGTCACAGTGATGGGACCAGTAACTAACACATCCAGTGACAAAAAGCAATCAGAACTAGAGGAATCAGTCTGTCACAACCATTGGTTTAAAAATTTCTAAGAGCCAGGTGTGGTGGCGCACGCCTTTAATACCAGCACTTGGGAAGCAGAGGTAGGAGGATCACTGTAAGTTTGAGGCCACCCGAGACTACCAAGTGAATTCCATGTCAGCCTGGGATAGAGTAAGACCCTACCTTGAAACCCTGCCCACCCCAAAAAATATCTAAGGTTTGTCACATTTGGGCTTCAAAGGAGGTGTAGAGGTGCTTCAGGAAATTACTGATAAGTCATGAAAGAGAATAATTACACACACACACACACACACACACACACACACACACACACACATGCATGCACACAGAGCTTCTGTGTCAAAGCACTGGGAGCAAGGGTTGAACGTGACTTGATTCCACAGAAAAATGAGTCCGCAGATTCCTTCTGTAGACCATAATTGCACACATCACCCCTGGCTTTGCTCAGGCACCCATAGAAACTCATCTGCTATAAAGAATCTGTGAATTATCCCTTTGTGAAAAGCCATCAGATTTCCTGGCACCAGGGCTCCAACGCCCAGCAAAGGAACACCTGAAGTGACAGGTCCAGACACAGAAATCTATTCTGGGCTCAAGTGAAAACATGTTAGCATGTGTGGTCATGCTAGCCAGATAGGGTCCAGCATGAATCTCTCCCTACCGTCCCATCACTTCTTCAAGGAGCCTCTTCCACAGGCACTATGGTACCCAGACAGAATCTCCCCTTACCGTCCCATCACTTCTTCAAGGAGCCTCTTCCACAGGCACTATGGTACCCAGACAGACAATAGTCGTCACAAGACAACTAATAATAATAATTTCTGACTGCTTGGCATTTCCAATTGGTTGGAAACTCAAACAAACAACAACAACAAAGAAAATCAATGATGAAGAGCTTGAATATAAACATAAAACTACTAGGAAGGAAGGAAAGATGGACGAAGTCCAGGGGAATAACAGACTGGTAAGAGAAGTGGACAGAAACATCCTATTTGAGAAAGTCATTGTGGTGGTTAATCTCTGCTTATCATTTTGACAGGGTTTAGACTCACCATGGATGCATATGTCTTCACATGCCCATTAGAAATTTTTCTGGATTGGCACCTATTTTAACTGTGGGCAGTGACAATCCATGGGGATGTGGACTGAATAAAAAGGAGAAATCCAGCCAAACAGCAGTGTACTACCCTGAGCTTCCTCCCTCATCATGTGACAATATGATACTGGTTTCCTGTTCCTCCCATGCCTTCCCCACTTTGATGGACTTCCTTTTGAAATTGCAAGTGGAAAAAAAAAACTGAAATGGGAATTTGGGGGTTCCTTACTAATGCACCAACATGCCAATGCACCAGTAAATTTAGGGTACCCCAGAGTCTTGTCTTATTACTTCTATGTGAATAGGAATAAAACTCGGTAGCAGAAGCCAGTAAGCTAGAAAGGGGATATAAAAGGAATGGAAAGGGAGGGAGGGGGGACTTAATAGGATAGTATTGTATATATGTAAGCAGAAGAACGATTGATGGGGTTGAAAAGGCCTAAGTGAGGTCAGGGGAAGAGATGGAATAAAGGAAAGGTGGAGGGAGGGCTAATCAAAATCTAAGAGGACATAAATAAGTCATATGGAAACTTACTTTTCTGGACAATAGAACACTCAGAAGCAATAGATGGTTACTAGAAAATTTTCAGTGCCAGGGATGGGATACCTGCCAGTGAGTTGTGGGCCAGGGAGGTCACAGATACCCCCCAAACATTATAGGCCATTGCCGAGATCCTTGGTTTCCCTACAGGAATAGATGGTAAGACCCTATTGCTGAAGACTCCACATACTTGGGCTGCAAGGTCACTGAGAAATCCTGCTGGAGCTGAGTTGAAAGCCTCCTCCATGTGGACCAGCTGACAGAAAGTTGGAAAAAGCTATGCTGCATGCAGTTCAACAGGACAGATAATACACCAGTGAAGGTACTCAACAGTGAACACTGCAAGCCTTAAATTTGGCCAACCAGGCCAAATGAGCCAAAGGGTGCAATAGTGGAATGTCTGTTATGGGGGAAGACAACCGCCCTCTAATTGGACTGGAGGCCTGTTCCATGGGAGGGAATACATCCCTGATACTGAAAACCTACAGGGGTAGTCATGAGCCTTAGGGGTATAATGTCAGCTGGTGTCTAGCTAAATGTATATACTATGCTCACCAAACTGCCCAGTAAGTACTTCTCTTAATGTTCATACCCATATATTAATGCTACTCTCACTGCTGGTTAGAGAAGCTTCTCTTTTCAGATGGTGGTGACCTTGGGATGACTCAGAAGGCACCATGGTGCTGAGAAGAAGGGATAGAGTAGTGCTCAGCACTGAAACATCTCTAACACACCTTCCAAGGTTCAGGGTCCATTGTGGAAGAGGGGGTGCAAAGAATGTAAGAGCCAAAGGAAGGGTAGGACTCCTTACAATGTACTCCTCCAGACACAAAATGGCCTGGATATCCATAACCTCACAGTGCCTGACACTACCTACACAAGACCATCATAATAGGAGGAAAAGATGATGACATCAAAATGAAAAGAGAGACTGATTGAGAGGGGGAGGGGATATGACGGAGAGTGGAGTTTCAAAGGGGAAATTGGGGGGAGGGATGGAAGTACCTTGGGATATTGTCTACAAACAAGGAAGTTGCCAATAAAAAAAAAGAATTAAAATCCATACCAGAGGGTAAGGTTTAGAGAGAACTTGTTAGATTAAGAGGAGGAAAGAGGGGAAAAAAACTGTGCAGAGGCTCCTGCTACATGGAGAGCAAGAGGGGACAGAGAGGCCAAGTGGGAGTAGAGGTGGGGGGGGTCTCCCCTCATCTCAGTCCAGCTGGTTAATGTGAATACCCAGATTATTCAGGGTTTATCAGGTTCCTCTGGGTGAAAGGTACATTTGCACTCCCGCAGTGCTAGGAAAATGGCAGAATAGAGAGGAGCCTGCTTCTCTGGGTTAATGCAAGGGAAGATTTACCAGGACCTTCAAGTTTGGGAGAGATGTTTGGGCAGACAAGAAAAACTTTGCCCCTGGTAAGGGTCTATTTATAACCTTAGAGGTGGGCTTCACCTTCAGGCTCAACTGAGCCAGACTGAGAGCTGATTGGTGTGAGCCAGCCATGAAGTAACCAACCACAATGTCAGGATCACATTCAAATTCTAGGAAGGAGGAATGCCCTCCCAGGGATGGACTCAGGTTGTTCATGTTAAAAACAGGTCTAGGGAACTCCTATAGGCAAGAGATAAGGAGGCGCCAGATTCTTCTCTGACCTCTAGCAAAGTGGAGCCTGCAAGGGCAGAATCAAGGACATGCCTGCCTTTGTTTTAAGGGACTCAGTCACCCTAAGTCCCCCCCCCAAGCCCCTTCCTTCCTTACGCTGCTTCTGGCATGGTTATTTTGTCCCAGCAATGAGAAGTAACTGATACTGAAAATCGGTACCATGAAGTGGGGTCGTTGCTGCAGAAAACCATGCAGTCCCTGGTCTTCTGAGACAGATTTGTGGGAGGAATGTGGAAGGATTTGGAACTTTGGACTAGAGAAGCCTTATAATGCACAAGCAGTCCATTCTGGTGGAAGTCTTAAAGGCCAGAAGGCTGAGAGAAATGCAGACTGTGGAGGGAGACTTGACTCATGTGGTTACAGAGGGGAAAAAGGACTCTATTAGGAATTCAGCAAGAGGCAGTTTGTGTGATATTCTGGCAAAGAGCCTGGCTGCATTCTGTCTGTATTCTGAGAACTTTAACAAAGTTAAATTTAAATGTAATCGACTAATGTGTTTGGCAGAAGAAACTTCAAGGTATACACACACACACACACACACACACACACACACACATTGTGCCATGATTTCTCTTTGCTGCACTGATTCAGATCTATAATGAAGAAGAAAATACACAACAAAAAATGTATGAAAAATGTGAAGTTTGACACAGAAAGAAATATGAGCAATTTAAAGCCCCAGACACAGAAACTGCAGCTGTCTTGGCTGTAATTGCTCGAGAAATTATCATCATTAAAGGTAAGCCGACTGTTCTACACTGGGACAATAGGAAAGAAGCCCTGAGGGTCGGACCTAACCCAGTGAAGTCTCAAGATAGTAAGAATGCAAAGTATTTTGAAAGGAAAGGGCCTGAAGGGAGAATGCAGTTCTCCGCTCCCCAAGGTCAGCATACAGAAGCTGCTACAGCTGTGTTCCATGAGTGCCGTATCTCATTACCATCCCGCAGCACAACTCAGCAGCCCTCCCACAGGGTGCTGGTTGTGGGAGAAGAAAAGATACAAGTCTGAAGAGGTCATGGAGTATGGCACCACAGTCCCAGAGAGCTACTGAGGCTAAGCAATAATGGGACTGGGTCAGGGTCCTTGCAAGGAGACTCTGGGAGACCCCTGTGTGAAGCTGAGAAAGGGGACCCTAAGTTGCAGTGGAGACCTCAGGATGCTAGGGATGCCAGGGTGGTGGTGGCCACAAGCATGTCATCCTCCTCACACTTCGGTGGCTTCTCCTTCCCTCTCTACATAGAAAGTCTCTCTCTCAACTATATAGCAAGTCTCTCTCTCTCTCTCTCTCTCTCTCTCTCTCTCGACTACATAGCATGTCTCTCTCATTTTCTATGTTTATATTATCTGTGTGTGTGTGTGTGTGTGTGTGTGTGTACAGAATGAGAGATGTACATGGATATCTACAGACACACACACACACACACACACACACACACACACACACATACATATAGAGAGCTGGCAGATGGGTTTTAAACAAAAACGGATGTATGCATGAGGGGCTATTAAAGCATATGTTCTAAGACATTTTCAATAACTAGACACCTGTGCCAGTTGAAGGGCATAAAAAGGTTTGGACTGGGCTGGAGAGATGGCTTAGAGTTTAAGGCACTTGCCTGCGAAGTCTAAGGACCAAGGTATGAGTCCCCAGGACCCACGTAAGCCAGAGGCACAGAATGGCACATGTGTCTGGGGTTCTTTTGCAGTGGCAGGAGGCCCTGGAGCACCCATTCTCCCTGCCTCCTTCCTTTCTTCCTTCCCTCCCTTCCTCTTCCTTGTGCTCATAAATAAATAAATAGATAGATAAATTTAAAAAAATAAATAAGGGTTTGGACTAAGGTTTGGTATGATGACCACTTAAGCATGATACAGTAAGTGATGAGGGCCACTACAAAGAATGGAGATGGAACAAAAGGAGACTCCTCGTTTTTATTCTTCCTTTCTCCTGCTTTTCTTTTTTGTTGTTGTTTTGGTGTTGGTGGTGGTGTGTGCATGTGTATGTGTGTGTATGTGTGTGTGTGTTTTATTTCTCATGGACTGGGGTATTGATCCGAGGATCTCACACATGCTAAGCAAATGGTCTATCACTAAGCTGTACCCTCAGCCCTCTTTATTTTTTTTTTTTTTTTTCATTAGAAACATGATCTCACCAAGTTGCCCGGACTAGCCTTGAAGAAACCGTGTAGCCCAAGCCAAGCTCATCGTGTGATCCCCTTGCTTCAGCCTCCTGCGTCACCACACTGAGCTTCATTCCACTTTTTTTTTTTTTATTAGTGACACCATCTGGGTAATATTCTAATGAAATATTGGCCCTGCCAGGATCCTCCGTGGCCACATGGATGGGGCTAGTCAGCAAGGGTCTGTGAATTAACTCTGTTCTGTGAAGTAGAGAAGCTAAATTAAGGTGGGACATTTGACGTAGGTTCTCAGTTTCCAGCCAGGTGGTGAACACGGCCCTTAAATGCTCCCTCCCTTTTTCCTGACTTGAATCCTCTCAGCTGGAGCAGAGACATGAACAAGTTCAAGAGCATCTGACAATACTGCTGTGGTGGCCTGAACTTTGCAACGTGTCAAGGGTGCACCAGGATTTCTCTTGAACCTCATAAAAGGATAACAGACATCCCTGTCCAGGGAAGTGTCACACATCAGAGATCAGACACAGGGCTGCGGCCTGGCCGTGGTAGAAATGACATCTTTTGAGTCTGGAGCACAAGCTGTAAGGAGCTAAGCTTACTGTGCCACTTGTCCACACGATAATATTGACAGCCCACAAATCCCCCAACATCATTCATTGCAAGGGACACTGGACAGCGCATTTCCTGACAACTGTGTTGGGAAGGCATGGTGCACTTCAGCAAAGGGGCTGACAAATACTCCCAAGTTTTGATATTATTTCAGTGTGATTTAAAAATGCTAAATTAATTTTTTTCTTTTGCTCAAAAAGAAATCTGGCAATGCCATATTGTAATATGTGCTCAGAAGAGCAGTCTGATAAAATTCATTAGAAAAGAGGGCTGGAGGGATGGCTTAGCGGTTAAGGTGTTTGTCTGAAAAGCCAAAGGACCCAGGTTCAATTCCCTAGCACCCACGTTAGCCAGATGCACAAGGGGTTGCACATGTCTGGAGTTTGTTTGCAGTGGCTGGAAGCCCTTGTGCGCCCATTCTCTCTCTCTCTCTCTTTCTCTCTCTCTCCCTCTTTCTCTGTCAAATAAAAATTAAAACACTACAGAAAAAGCTAGTGCTGGAGAGATGGCTTAGCGGTTAAGGTTCCTGCCTGTGAAGCCTAGGAACTCCCTTTCCATTCTCCAGGTCCCTAGTTTAGCCAGATGCAAAAAGTGATGCAAGGGCGCAATGCCACACTTGTCCATAAGGGGGAGCAAGTGTCTGGAATTTGTTCACAGCAGCTGAGAGGCCGCTGGCATGCCCATTCTCTCTCTCTCTCTCTCTCTCTCTCTCTCTCAAAAAAAAAAAAAAAAAGAATTAAATCCCTCATGGACGACACAATTGTTTTGTCTCTAAGGAGTTCGCAAATCAGAAGCTTGTGCAATTGTTTCTTTGAGTAATACCAAGGGCAGTCTTGGAGTCAAGCCCCAGAATAGGGCTCTAAGCCAGTATACCTTGTCTTGTTAGAGCTTGGAGGACCTGCCTTGTTCATGAGCTCTACTGTGTACCATGAGGTGTCAGGGA
Organism: Orientallactaga sibirica; assembly: GCA_036365145.1. Taxonomy (NCBI): domain Eukaryota; kingdom Metazoa; phylum Chordata; class Mammalia; order Rodentia; family Dipodidae; genus Orientallactaga; species Orientallactaga sibirica. The sequence goes on from JAEOAD010001365.1 coordinate 6,505,637, forward strand.
CAGTGGAGCCTCTCACTGTTCACACCAAAGGACACCAAGCAAATGACATCCTTGCTGGAGTCCTCCCTCCTCCCTTGACTGAAGGCTGGAAAACACTCTGTTGCTGGGCTGGTTTTGGGTTCATTTTCTAACACAAGACCTTACTTCCTATGTCACCCAGGCTGGCCTCAGACTTATGGTCCCACTGCCTCAGGCTTCCAAGAGCTGGGATCGAAGGTATGCACCACCATGTCAGGATAGAAGACTGAGTTTCCATTCAGAGCATCGTGGGTGGGGGGGGGGCATCTCTCCTTTAGCCTCTCATGCTTCCCTTGTGTCTCCTCATTTATCATGACTCATCCTTCAAGGTCTCGGGCAGCCACATAAGTGACATGCCTGGACTCTGTTCTATGAGCAGGCTGTCCATGCCTTCCAGAGGAAGGCTGAGTTTAGCTGGTTTTCTTCAACCTGCCGCCACACCATGACACCGTTTGCCAGGCCTCTCAGCCTGCTGCCGTGATTGTGCAATGCTGTTCTTGCATGTGGCTGTTCTTCTTGTGACTTATTTTTTATCAAGCCGTGCGATGGATTTCCTTGTTCCTATTCACAAATAGAGATGTGCAGAGCTCTTAGAGGAGACGAATAAGAGAGCAGAGGCTTCCTGGTGTCAGCTGGTACCCATGAGCCTTCTGTCACTGGACATGTCAAACAGCAGCTTCAAAGCTGGGTGTGGTGGTCCACGCCCGTACTCCATCCTTCAGGACGTGGAGGCAGGAGAAGCAGGTGTTTGAGGACAGCCTGGGCTACATGGTGAGACCCTGTCAACAAAAAGAAAGGAGAGAGAGGGAGGGAGAGAGGGAGGGAAGAAGGAGAAAGGAAAGCATGGAGTATAAAGAGGAAAGAGAAAAGAAAAAGGGGAGAAAATGAAGCACAGTAGCCTTCTCCAGGGCTTTTCAGTTTCCAAGGTTTTATTTACCCACTGTCAGGTTGTCTGCAGATACTAAATAGAAAACTCCATCAATAATTCATACATTTTCAATAATTTTTATTGTGGTATATGCTTATAATTGTTTCTCTTATTATTGGTTGTTTTGCCAGTCTCTTCCTGTTCCCAATTTATAGGCTAAACTTTTATCATGGGTGTTCACACGTGTGAAAAATCTTAGTATATGAAGGGTTTGGTACCATGGAAGGTTTTAAGTATCCATGGGCCATACTGAAATGTAACAACCCTCCCTCCGCCACCAGGGGAACTGCTGCATATGGGACTGTGTTGGCCACATTTTCATCACTGTGGCACAATATCTGAAATGTACAACTTACAGAAGGAAGGAAAGATGTATTTTGGCTCATAGTTTCAGAGTTTTCTGTCCATGACTGTTGGACCTCGTTGCAACTGGGCCTATGGTGAGGCAGAGACTCCTGGAGAGAGATATGGCAGGGGAAACTTACCACCTCATGGTGGCCAGGAAGTAGAGAGGCCGAGAAAGGGCCAGGGCAAGATACAGCCTTTGAAGGCTCACCTCCCACGACCTGCTTCCTCTAGCCAGGCACCCCCATCTGACAGCACGCTCAGCTCATCAGTGGAATCATCCATCAATGAGTTAGTTCCCTCAGGATCCAACAACCTCTCGGTAGCATTCCCAGCCGGGGACCAAGCTTTCTACACACACATCCAAACTACGACACTCTGTCCTGACCCCACAAAGCCTTGTGTCCATCCTTGTTTCAGTCAGGGTCACATTGCTGGCAGAAATCACCCAACCAAGAGCAGCTTATGGGGAAAAAAAGTTTTATTTTGGCTTACAGACTCGAGGGGAAGCTCCATGATGTCAGGGGAAAATGATGGCATGAGCAGAGGGTGGACATCACCCCCTGGCCAACATAAGGTGGACCATAGCAACAGGAGAGTGTGCTGAACACTGGCAAGGGGACACTGGCTATAACACCCATAAGCCCGCCTCCAACAATACACTGCCTCCAGGAGGAGGTAATTCCCAAATCTCCATCAGCTGGGGAACCTAGGATTCAGAACACCTAAGTTTATGGGGGACACTGAATCAAACCACCACAATCCTGTAACGCAAAATGCATTTCAGTCTGTCTCTAAGAGTACCCAAAGATTAACAATTCCAGCATGATGCAAAAGTCTCGTCCAAAGTCTCCTCTGTTCTGAGACTCAAGGCAAACATTTTACTCAGACTCACATGAGGGACAGAAAACAGATATTGTAATTCACATGAGATTTATTTGACCAACAATTGAATGCTGATGACTGCCAAACTAGGTGTGGTGTGAGAGCTCTTGTGGCAGTCTAGACGTAGCCAGTGCCCGGGGCCCACACTGAGGGTGCTCGCTGCTGCAGGAGCCTTGCCAGTGCTCTGCTGCCCACCACAGGCATTGGCAGTACAAACACCTTGCTTCTAGTCAACAGTCACCATTTCTGAAATATCATTCCTGGATCCTGTTCGGGGATAAAATGATGAGTCTCTAAGCCATCTTTACCCTTCGCCGCCAGGCAGATACAGCCGAGGTGCATCAGAGGCGTCTGCGTGGAGCCCAGCAGATGCTCTCCACAGACAGACTGGCTCTCCCATCTATCTGAGTCCCTGGTCTGCATTTGGACTGCTAGGCCCCTGGGCTACATGCAGAGAAAAATGAGCTTTAGTCAGGATTGGGAAGGTGCTATGACAGTTACACTGAGAATCCCTTGTCAAGGGAACAAATGCTATTTAATCAGTGCCCCACGCAGTAGGACGGTCCTGTGCCTTAATGCCACTGTATGTATGGTCATGGGGAGACCTTTGACATTTGGGGTGAAGGCTTGCCATACTATTCTTTTTACCATTAAGAATCACAATGTTGGAGATGGCATTTTTTTTTTGGCCACATCACACCCCAAAACAACTCATTGGTTTCCAGGAGCAGTGGACGGAGTGCACTTAAGGTGGGCATGAGAAGGGAAGGGCTCCTAGGGAACAGGCGATCCCACTTTTCTTCTAAGTACTGAGGAACATTCTAGACCCCCGCCTGATACATCTGTGCAAACTCCCAGGAAACGGGCAGGGTCCTTTGATCCTCACATAGCTCGGGCACCAAGTCCGCTTGTGCACAGGGCGGGGAGGCTCTCAGGCCTTTAGGGAGTTGGGAAGTTCGCCTGCTCCAGCGGTCTGCTTGTGGGAACTAGAGAGCTCAAGAAGAGGCCCTCTACACAGAAACAGAGTTGCCTGAAGGGAGAGCTGATGCTCTGGGGGCTTCTGGGTTCAGTGCAGGGCCAGTTCTCCCTTCCCAGGGACTTCAGAGAAGGCGGGTGGTCCAGAGCCCACCCTCTGCTCATCCTATGTGAGCGAGGGAGGCTCGGCACCTCTGGCTCTGTCCTCTATCAGCCAGAGATCTGGGTTAGGTCCTATCACTGCAACAGAGTTCTGAGAAAACCTGTCTGAACGGGGAGAGAGTTCTGTGGGCTCGTAGTTTCAGAGGAGTCGGTCCACAGTTGGCTGGCGCCACTGCTTTCTTTGCTCTCGAGGTAAGGGCACAGCAACATGATGGCGAGAGAGAGCAAGGAAAGAGGCTGGTGTCCAGCTCGGTTAATCAAAGGCATGGCCCCAGTGCTCCTCTTCCTCCAAATGGGGTTCACTTCCTCATTCCCATCAACTCCCAACAATGCCATCAGGTTGTAAGTTGGCCCAATGGCTGAGTCCAGTGATGAAGGTCCAATGATCAGGAGCCAAACATTTCTCTGCACACTGTCTGGAGAACCAAGCATTCAGCACGCGAGGTTTGGGGAAGCCTTTCATAGCCAAACCGTATCACAACTGTTTAATAATGGAACTAGGCAGACAGAACACCTCTGCAAGGAGACCTACACACAAGGACACCACTGCCTCCCTGAAGACAACGCCTCCACGCACTTTCTGCAATAGTTTATGGGGGACATCTGATTCCAGTCATCACATTCTGCCCTTGGCCCCCATAGACTTATGACCCTCTCATGCTGTCAAATGCATTCAGTCCAACTTTAAAAGTCCCCCACAGTCTTGAATCATCTTAACACTTTGAAAGTCCAAAGTCTCATGTGAAAGTCTCTTTACTGTGAGCCTGTGGAATCGAAATGCAAGTTACAAGCACAGAGTCCATTTATGCAGAAAAAGAAGGCACTGCAAAGACCAGTGCATAGTTTAAAATGAGCAAAGCAAATATCCAATTCTGTAGCTCTATGTCTGAACAAAATCTCTGGGTTTCAAATTCCACCACTCCACCTGGGCTCCTTACAGTTCAGGGAAACATTCACCCCAAGCAAGCAGCTCTCCTTAGGGGCTGTTTTATAGTTTTGGCATCTCCAATATCCTGAGGTCTGTACTGCAACACCTGACCCTCATGGCTTCTATTCGGGGACTATGGCCCTGTTTCACATTGCTGAGGAGTCATCTCAAAATAACTGTGTTGCAAATGACCCTCTCTTTCCTACATTTGTTATATTTTTGTGGTATCAGGTAGGCTACTAAATTTGTTAATCCAAGAATAAAGAAAACCATTTTTGAGGAGGGCACTCTTTCAGCATTCTTCCTGCTGTCCCAATGCAAAGCAGCTGGCCCAGTGCCAATGGTGGCACTCTCTCAAACAATTTCAGTTGAACCAAGATACCAGTCTCTGGCCCAAAACTTTCATTTATTTTTTTTTCTGTGCCATGTCCTTCTGCTCACACCAATCCATTTATTCTAAACTCAACTTTCTCAAGTTTCAGGACATGTACAGAACAGAGCCAATCTCTTACACAAACTGCCCATAGCCCAGTCTGGATAAAACTCCTTTCCCCTCATAAGTCAAGCCTCACAGCTCTGTCTGCATTCAGGTCTTTCAACTCTCACCAGAATGGTCCATCAAGCTCTGCTTACAGCACTGCAAGGCGTCTCTTAATCTGAATCCTTCCATATTCCTCCCACACATCAATTTCAAAAAAATCAAAAACGACACAGTCCGGTTTCTAGCAGCAATGACCCAACTCCTGTTACCAGTTTTCTGTTATAGTTATCTTTTTGTTGCTGGGAAGATCACCCAACCAAAAGCAGCTGATGGGAGTAAAGAGTTTATGTTGGCTGACCATCTGTAGAGGAAAGTTCATGATGGCAGGGAAAAGATGGTAGAGCAGAGGCTGGACACCACCTCCTCGACACAGCAGGAGGCAGACAACATTAAGAATGAGCTGAGCTTTGGCAAGGGGAAAGCTGGATTATAACACACCTAGTCTGGCCCCAACAACACACCTCCTTCAGCAAGGCTCCACCTCCCAAATTGACACAACCTGGGAACCAAGCATTCAAAACACACGAGTTTATAAGAGACATCTGATTCAAACCAACACACTCATTTTAAAGTAAAAATCCTACCATTACAGGTTGTATGCAACTAACTGGAAAAAAAAATGTTATGAAAGCCAAATGAGATGCTTGTGTGCACTGGATCCAGACCTCAGTCACCATTAAGGAACAAATGTCCCATCTAAACTCAGAGGCCTTGCTGGCCTTCCACAGAACTGTCATCTTTGCTTGACCGACCTGGATGACCAGTAAGAAGATGACACGTCCATTGTCTATATGTGGCTTACAGACAGTCAACCTGGGCATGACCCAGCAGTGGATGGGAGACTCCAGCCTGAATGTCTGAGTCCACATTCTAGAAGCTCCACGGAGACTGGCTTTCACACTAGAGAGCTGAGCTCAGTGAAACCTGCTCTCTCCCGTGGCAGGTGTAAAGCCTGGATGCTCTTGCTTTGGGGAAGTCTTCTTCTTCATCCATGCTAGGCTAGACACGGTCACCTCCCCCCCCCCCGAGAGACTTAAGAGGGTGGCTACAAAAATCTGGTCCCTGGGCCTGGAGAGACGGCTTAGCGGTCAAAGTGCTTGCCTGTGAAGCCAAAAGACCCAGGCTCAATTCCCCAGTACCCACGTAAGCCAGATGCACAAGGTGGTACATATATCTGGAGTCTGTTTGTAGTGGCTGAAGGCCCTGGCATGCACATTCTATCTGCCTCTTCCTCTCTCTCTCTCTTTTTCAAATAAATAAATAAACATTTTAAAAAATGAATAAAAAGAGCAACAACGACAAAAAGAACCTGCTCCCCACCCACTGCCTCAAGTTGCGCTTCTACCATCCACATGGGGAACACGAGTGAGCTTTTAGAATAATTCCCCTCTGCTTGCACCACTGCAGGAGACGTTCTACCCCTAAGCCCTGCCAGGGGAAGTATAGAGCACTCAGAATGGTACCACTCCACCTAAGTCAAGTCACCAGGCAGAATCCCAGGAGGAGCGCCCCTAGAGCTCAGCCTCCATCAAGGAAGCAGTCTAGTGTCACCCTGGAGGAGGCAACAGAATGCCATAAAGTGGGAAAAGTTTTGCAAGGAATTATTATACTAAGCCCCCATTCTCTATCCAGACTCACTGGTTCCTTTGGGGAAGCACCTTTCAGCATGTTCGGGGGCAGAAGGATGGTTGTAGAAAGTTGACCTCAATTGAACATTTGCTTCCCTGACTCCCTAAGGCCCTAGGCCTTGTCAGCAGGGACATATCGCTCCATAATTATGGACTACGCAGCTTTGGGGGGCCTTTCCCTTCCATTGACGACATTTACTAGTGTTAGTCGGTGCATAAATACAATTAGATTTGAGAGTTCTATTACAAAAGCCAATAAAGCGGGCCTCAGTAGAGATTCTAAAATTACTTAACTTTTCTTTAGAAAAAATATTAAAACAGTATTATCACATCAATGAGAAGAAAAGACAGGGAGATAATAAAGTTATGTTAAACCTCCCTGTATTTACTCATGTGTGAAACAGTTATGTCTGGTCACATAATTGCAGTGGTTCTGAGAAATATTTCATATTTTATAATGAACATTAAAAGAGTTTGTGGATCATTACTTTATATGAGTTTCAAAGTTATTACATAAAACCCAATAGGAATGGTTATAAATTATCAGATCCTCCGGCCTGGCCTTGGTAAACATAACATGAAGACTGAAACGTTCTGGCAGACAAGATTCATGAGAGGAGGTAAAATTCCCCCTGAATGTTAAGGGGGGAAGAAGAGCAGAGTCCTTGTAGCCAGCTCCTAACATTTCTTTTTTGTTTCTGTTTCAAAGAAATCCTGTTGAGCCAGTAGCTTAAGACAACACACACACACAGAGAGAGAGAGAGAGAGAGAGAGAGAGAGAGAGAGAGAGAGAAAGAGAGAGAGAGAGAAAGAGAGAGAGAGAGAGAGAAAGAGAGAGAGAGAGAGCTCTGCTTAACAAAAGATAACCCATGATGTTCAGATGTGGCCCTCCTCAGCCCATCTCTCATTACCCTATCTGTGGCCTTCGGGTCATTGAGAAATTCTTGAACTTCTCCACGCAACGTGAGTTAAAAATACTGAGTTTAGTGGGCCCATCTGATGGTCACCAGTTATTTATTTTCAAAAAGAGATCTTGTCTTTGAAATCTTACAATACAACATCTTGGCAGAACCTAGAGAACTGGAGAATTGAGAACATTCTCAGGAATTTTTCTTTCTTTCTTTTCTGTCCTGTTTATATTTTTATTTTATCTTTTTATTTTATTGGTTAACAAACTGGTAGGCAGGCAGCAATTTAGTTAAAAATGACCATTTTGAGAATCACAGTTATGAGTAGAATAGTTGTCCATCTATTTATTTGTATTCATTTTTTTTTTTGTTAATCACAGCATTATATTTTGTTCTGAACCATTATGCATGGAGCTTCTTTCGAACTGGTTTCTGCTCAGTAGAAGAAGCATTAAACGTCAGGAGGCAGGCCGGAGTGGTGGGCTTCAGGGCTTCTGGTCAGTGTGTGAGAGGGACAGCAACACCCTTGGGCTATGGCGGCCTGGGCCTCCGCCCCCCCCCATACAGGAGACAATATCTGCTACCTGTTTGGCAAATGTAGCCACCGCCCCCACCATGGCCAAATGACAGCTCCCCATCTTGCCTGGGGTTCTCCCCTTCACACGGAGGCTTTCTTAGCAAACAGAAGTCTTTTGGAGAATTTAAAGCTCTAAGTTGGCGGCCAGATTCTGACTTGACTTTGAGTTATGTCTGCCTTGATCATTATGCAGTCATTCACATATATTTTAGACATCAATATTGTCTGGAAATAGTCTCCAGTTCTCCGTGCTATTTATAGGCTTCGGCTGTCCTCTTTGCTTCTGCTCCGACAGTCTTCTCCAACGCTCCCAGAGCCAAGTACTGCTTGCAGATCATTTCAATAAATACCCAGAGCCACATACTGCTTGCAGATCATTTCAATAAGTACCCAGAGCCACGTACTGCTTGCAGATCATTTTAATAAAAATTTGTATTGGGAAGAGCTTGCCATCTTCTTCTCAGTTTCTCTCCATATCAAGCAGAAACTAGAGCTCCTGAGGTGCCTGTTGGGCCTCTGTAACATGCTTGGATGGAGATTGTACCTGTTTCAGGCCTGTTTAAATGAAACAATGTCATATGGTGTCCTCCACAGAGAGTTAAATTTTGCCAACAACAGCCAAAAAATAAAATAAAATAAAAAGATTCTAAAGATGTCAACTTACAATGTGCAGGAAAGCTCTCTTGTTTATTTTAAAAATGATAATTTGACTAAAATCTGATATTTGAGTGTCAGTATGCAATTTAAAAAAATGAAAGAAAGAAAGAAACCTCAAGCAAAGTGGCGGGGGGGGGGGAAGTACAGATATTTTCAAGACCTAACAGAATAACCAGGGTGAAGTGTGTGTGGGGGTCCGTTTCAGGTGTTCTGGAACAGAAAGCATTAGGCCGAGATTAGGGGGCTCTCAGAAGTTGGCATAATAAAATGTCAAGGGCATTCAAGGCCTGTGCCCCCCTGGCTGCCTGGGTCAGGCCTGCCTCTAATCCACCTGGTCCCTGTCTCAGAACCTTCCTTCCAGGTACTTCCTGCAGTGGCCTCTAGGTGGTGCTAATACTGCGTTGCTCCAGCTTTTAGGCACAATGAAAACATTAATTTGCTATGAGATAATTTTTGACGTAAATGTAAAATGGTGCCCATTCGAACTCAGTAATGAAGCATGCTGCATTTCTGCAGCTCCTAATTTGACTAGTTAAATGACTCCATTACGTGTCTAACAGACAGAAGCAAATAATTTCTGGTCAGTTGATGTTCACTTATCCGTATCATTTTGCCCTGAAAATAAAGTCTCTAATCTACAATTCCTTTGTCTTAGTGTTTTTTTTTTCTTGGTTAAGATTATTAAAGCAAATATACTTAAATAATTCAGATTAAACCAGCACAAACTAACATTAAAAAGTCAGAGACTATGAGTAACAGAGGAAGTGGAAGACCAAAGCTCCCCCAAATTACTCCGACCTTTGCCCTGTCCCAGGTCTATGAGTCTTGGGCTTGAAAAGGACAAGTGTCTATCTTCCCAATTCCATTGTCTGTCTATGTCCCCGAACAGCCTGCTGTCTGCCTTTCTCAGTTACAGTGCTACTTAACTTTAAGGATGTCTGGAAATGTTTCAACAGGATGCATCCTACTGTAGCAAAAAGAAAAAGAAAAAAAAAATTATATAAAAAAATACCACTTTAAAAAATATCAAGTGATGACTAATTTTGCCAAAAGGGAAAATGGTTAATATTGAATCTTAATGTTCTTTATCTAAATGCTTTTCTCTTCCTGCTAAACACAAGTTTAGAATTAAAGCGTATCAGTTTACACATATTGCATGCATATTAGTGAGACACAGCTGTGTATGTCCCCCTCTTAAGAGCCATATGATTAAGTTATGGGATATCATATAATCCAAACTCTGTTTCTATTGGTCACCTTTCACAGACAAAAGCTTTTTAGTTTTAGGTCTATTAAGTGACAGAATGTCCAACTCTGTAAATGTGCAAGTAATTCTCGTGAAACACCTGTGACTTTCATTTGCACTCACAACGTCCATCTACAGATTGCTTCTGGGTAGCTGTAGAAGGGCCTTGCTCCTGGGCTGAGGCAGCTCTGGGGTGCTCAGTGGCACAGATGGGAGACCCTGGGTCTGACAAGCCCTAGCCCTCTCACCCCAAAATCCTAGAGCAAGCGGACAGTGGCCTCTCTCTGTGGAGAATAAGGGATAGGGGCAGGACAAGCCCCAGAGCTCTGCATGGCCCCGTGTCTTCACTCTCACTGGTGTGTCTGGTTAGTGTCAAGCACTTCATCTGTACAGTGTCATCTGTTTTAGAAACACAACATGGGATCAGAAAGGACCAGTTTAAACGATTTTCACATTTCCCTAAAGTTAGCGTGCTATGTGACCCAATTAAACGCACTTTCACAAACTGACCGAAATGCATGTGTACACTGCCTTTATTAAGCTTTTAAAATTTCCACTCCCTCTTCATGCATGCAAACTTAGGCCCTTCTCGTGTTAGGGAAGAGGGACACAGAACACAGACTATGTCTTTTGATGTAAAACAATGTCAAAAGGGCTATTTATGACTCATACTTTGTTGAAAATTTTGGCTGATGTCACTTCAACAACTTGATCAGGGGACATTGCTTTCCTACATAAAGCCAGACACTTGTGCTTGAGGGGCTGGGCCTGGCACTTTCTGCTGCCCGGGCAATACAGGTTCTTTGTAGGTTGAGAAGCCTTGTGGGTTTCCAGGGAGGATCTTGCCTTTAAGTTTGGTGTAGAAGTTACAGCTGGAGAGATGTTTCCAGCACATGGCTCTATGTGGGCTGTTCAAGCTGGGGGAAGAAAATGAGGTCAGGTGGGGAAGGAGAGGAGTAGGTATCTACACGGTTCCTTGGGGCCTTGGATCAGGGGCTGCAAAACTCCCTCTACAACCCGTGTCTTTGACAGGAGGGACAACTGCTCCTAGCATCTGACGGCAGCTGCTGGCACCTTCCCCAGGGCAGCCCTTTATCTGAGTCCAGGAAACCGAGGCCAGAAAGGAAGCAAATTTCATTTGAGGCTGAGCCCACAATCCTGCCCGAAGGTGAGAGAGTCCCTGGAGAACAGAAACATGGTCTGTCAGCCATGCAGGAAAATGAGAGATGCCCAGCAGAAGAGAAACAGACAAACTTCCAGGCTAACACTGACTTCAGATGAAAGATTCCGGAGGGCTACATGGGAAACTTTACAGCTCCCTAAAACCTGGAACAGGAGCTGGGTTCTTGTGGTGAGGGTTGTCAGAGAAGCCTTGGGACTTCCTTGTTTCCCTCAAACAGCCGCCGGCATCAGAAGCTGTAAGCCTACTGTAAGGACAGAACTCTTTGCTTTGGATTAAAAACTGGTGATGCTTTCAACTGATGGGGAAGAAAGGTTTCTGACCTTGAGGCTTAGCAAAGTGGTACTGAAAACTGGGTTGCTGATAACTTTCCCCCGCCTTCAGTGCTGGGGATTAAACTCAGGGTCTTACACATACTGAGCAAGTGCTCTACCACTGGGCTACACAACCCAGCCCTGTTTTCCTTGTGGAACAAGGAGGTGACCAGCATTGAGGTGCCACAGCTGGAATCCCAGCACAGGGAAGCTGAAGCCGGAGCACAGTTTGAAACCAGCCTGAGCTTCATGGCGAGACCCTGTCTTAAACTCGCAAAACAGAATGAAATGCAAGCAAACATAATGCAGTGGAGAGCCTGGTATGCTGAAACAAGAGGTCAACTGCTTTAAGAAAAAGAAAATGAAAAAGAAAAAGAAAAGAAGGAAAGAAATGAGTTGCCTTCATGGGTCCACAACAAGAAACCAGAGCAGATGCGAGCAACGATAAGCATTTCCAAAGGACAGGGAAATACTTCCAAAGGAAATCCGCTGTTGCAGAAGAACAAGTGAGAAAGAAGTTGGAGTGCCTAACGAGTGATTATTCCAGAGCAAGTGGGAACCATCTTAGACTCTGTGCATGAGGGGACTGGAGGCGGGGCCCATCAGCCAGAGCCCCAAGAAGCTGGAGAAGTGCGGGTGGACGCGAGCCCTTGCGCAGCACCTACATTTAATAACGACTCCGAGCGAGATCAAGGAAATTAAACACCAGTAAGCTTGACTTGAGCAGTGGGGAAGATATTGGAAACACTAATCAGGGACAAAATAGGGAAAGTTATGATTTAATTAAAGATATTCAGCATGGATTCACAAAAGGGAGATCATACGTAACAAAACTAATAGAATATTTTGAAAAAGTAACAAAAAGGAATTGAAGAGGGAAACCAGGGGTATAATTTACTGGGACTTTAAGAAAGCTTTGATGACCTGCCTCACAAAAGACTAATCCCAGCCAGGGGGAGTTTGGGTTTGAGTGTGGTGGGGAGTGAAGGAAGGATGGTCTGGGTGGAGGGTACTTGTGAGTATGGCTGTGAAGAGATTAGCATGAAGGAAGGCTGACGGCTGGAGTTCCCGAGATATGAACTTTGAAAATTAATTTTTTAAAAACATAATGCCTTTTTGCCTTGCTTAAGGAATGTGTCTAAATATGAGGGCATTCTCTGTAGATCTCATAGTAGAGGGCAGGTACCAGGTAAAGGGACAAAGACAATATCACTACGAAGGACTGGCAGAAAGGTGATGGATATATGAGTATATTCCGAAAATATGATGAGACTGTGGCTAAATTCGAGGGGGGTGGGAGTCAAAGTCACTAATTGCCACACGAATAATTAACACAAATAAAGATAGAGAGTGTAACTGTAAGAAGTGAAGCCCCATAGTCTCCATGTGTACCTACTGACAGGTTAGTGGCACCTTTACATGCACACACTGACAGCTTCACACATGCACAGCACATGTGCCCACCAAACATTGTAGGGGAACACTCACAAACACACCGATGCCTCTCAAAGCTGTACACCTTTGAACATCTCATAGCCACGCACATACATGTCTTCATAAACTGCTGTGCACATTCGCACGCATGGACCCACGTGCACGCATGTTTGTGAACACATTTGCACAGGCTTACGTATCTCCCTAGAGAAAGATGGAAATGGCAGACACAAAGCTTAGGAGAGTCTAATCTATTACTTGCCACCAGGGCATCTTGGGAGGAATATTGAGGGGAAATGGCCTCTTTAGTCAAACTAGAGTAATAATAGATGTCATAGGAATGAAAGAAGAGACAGGGAGGGAGAACAGAAGAGGCACCAAAAAAGACCTTTGTGACCATGGCCAAACCTCATCTGAATATCTTTTTCTGGAAAAATAATAGTCACAATCTCCCAAAGTGGTCCCAAGTGGCACTAGGGGACAGAGCAGCAAAGGTGGCAGCAAGAGGCTGAGTGGGATGCAGCGACCCACAGATGACGTCCTCTCATGGGGACTCGGCGCTAAGCCCCCTGCCTCTCACACAACTATGAGAGACCCGTGAGGAGATGCACGTATGGGCACAGGTTCCAACACATGAAGTTTTAGAGTAACTTGAACTGCCTTTACCATGCACATCACTCAGCAAAATTAACATGTAATTCAAACTTAATCCAGACTTAAAAAGTCATTTAGGGGCTGGAGAGATGGCTTAGCAGTTAAACGCTTGCCTGGGAACCCTAAGGACTCCGGTTCGAGGCTTGATTCCCCAGGACCCACATAAGCCAGATGCACAAGTTCTCACTCTATCTGTCCCTCTCAAATAAATTTTAAAAAAAATAAAAATTTTAAGTCATTTAGTATGAAGAGTTGCCTGGTGAGTGACACATTCATTCCCCTCGTTAATAACACAGGAATATTGACCCAATGATCACCTCCCGCAGTGAAAAGGATCCAAGATATTAATTCATTTCAGCATTAAAAATCTAAATATATATATATATATATATATATATTTCTAGTCTCTCCCTCCATTTTTATCCTTTTAACTCCTGAGATGTGTAAGTTTTACACGGATGTGATAGTTATGAATTAACACTCAGAGACAACCCTGCTCTCTCTGGTTTGACGGTAGGGGCTCCCTTCCACGTGGACCAGGACTTCTTGTGCAGTTAAAACTCAGGGCTTGGTACCTGTGATTTCTATGCCAATTGTATGCAGCCATTTCTGAAGCTCTTCCCACCAGAAAGAGGGAATTTAAGGAAAAAGGTGTGAAAAATGAAATTCAGTTTGGTTAACTTATCACTCCCCCCCGCCCCCATTTTTCATGCCAATCAAATTTGGAGATTTCTACAGCAAAGAAAATCTTTTCAATTATCCCCAGTCAACTCAGCATTAAAAATCTAAAAATATATATATATATATATATATTTCTAGTCTCTCCCTCCATTTTTATCCTTTTAACTCCTGAGATGTGTAAGTTTTACGGATGTGATAGTTATGAATTAACACTCAGAGACAACCCTGCTCTCTCTGGTTTGACGGTAGGGGCTCCCTTCCACGTGGACCAGGACTTCTTGTGCAGTTAAAACTCAGGGCTTGGTACCTGTGATTTCTATGCCAATTGTATGCAGCCATTTCTGAAGCTCTTCCCACCAGAAAGAGGGAATTTAAGGAAAAAGGTGTGAAAAATGAAATTCAGTTTGGTTAACTTATCACTCCCCCCCGCCCCCATTTTTCATGCCAATCAAATTTGGAGATTTCTACAGCAAAGAAAATCTTTTCAATTATCCCCAGTCAACTCAAATATTGCCTCTGGCAGTCTCCAGTGAGGTAAGCAAAAGGTTAAATAAAGGAATGCTACGGCTGGAGAGATGGCTTAGCAGTTAAGGCGCCTGCCTGCTAAGCCTAAGAATGCCAGTTCCAATCTCCAGGTCCCACATTTAGCCAGATGCAAAGTGACGCAAGGGCGCAATGCCACACTTGACCACAAGGGGGCGCATGCATCTGGAGTTTGTTCACAGCAGCTGAGAGGCTGCTGGCGCACCCATTCCCTATCTGTCTTCCTCTCCCTCTCGCTCTGTCTCTTTCCAATAAAATAAAATAAAATATAAAATAAAATAAAGGAATGCTAAACCTGTCTCATCCTCCATAATCCACCCAAATAAACATGCAATCCCCATGAAACCTTACCTCCCATCTGCCCTCTTTCATACGGGTTGCTCTCCCAAGTCCCAGCCACCCCATGAAATTGCTTTGCTGTTGCCAGTAGCACTGCAGAGTGGAACAAGGCTCACGGAGGAAAATCTGAAGGGTTAAAAGTACCTGTCGGGACTTTTTCTTGAAATCAGTCATTGAGAATCATCTGTCAGCAAGACAAAATTAATTACTGCACGTAAAATGAAGAAATCAATGTAGATTAAATATTGCATAAATGGTATAAAAGTTTAGGACGACTTGATGGCTAAGTAATTACGACACATGTGTCAATTATCAACAAGCCCCTGCAGAAATGTGACCTTGTGGGGTTCCTTCCCTAGTCCCCCAAAGTCAGGTTCTGCTCTTAGGATGTCTGCCCCAATTTCCACCTCCAATGAAGTGAGGGGATTCTCCAGCAATTACAGTGACTTGCAAGTTCACTGACGATGTCTCAGCAGTTTGCACCCTCTGAGGTGGATACGGGAGACACACCCTCAGTTGCAAGGTAAGATTCATAAGCCCAGTAGGAAGAGAAAGACCCCCTTGCTATAAGCACCCTCAAATTTTGGAAATCACACTACCCCGTGCAAATATTATGTTCATTCACCCAAAGCTCGCTTTGTGAATGAAGCCAGGTCAGTCATTCCAAATACTTTAAACATGGTTGGCATTTAGATTGTCACTTTTGGGCTGGAGAGATGGCTGAGTGGTTAAGACGCATGCCTGTGAAGCCTAAGGACCAAGGTTTGATTCTCCATGTCCCACGTAAGCCAGATGCACACGGAGGCACATGCATCCAGAGCTCGTTTGCAGCGGCTGGAGGCCCTGGTGCACCCATTTCTCACTGTCACTCTCTCTCTCTCTCTCCCTTTCTCTGACTCAACTAAATAAATAGATAAAAATCTTAGTTTGTGACTTTTCTAAAGCCCTGCTCCACAGCTTCTTGGTGCTTGTATGAAAGGGTAAACGAGAACCTAGGATCTGAGGCTGTTGTAGGTCACATACCTCAGCCACGTTCCTCCTAGGGGAACAGGGTTGTCAGGTTCAAGCCCAGCCTCTTTTACTCAAGGGCTCAGGACAAAGGAACCCAGTGTGATGATGCCTGATCTACTGTGCAAGGCCTTGGAGTTGGTGCGGGGTCATCTGCCTCACCCTCACCTTCACATAAAGCCCTGCGCATCACTGGCTCAGACGGGGACACCCAGCCTTCTCTCCTTTCCCGGTGGCGTCTAATCTATTGCTGGAGTTGGAGAGTTGCCTGCAGCACCTCTGATGAACCAAACTCCTGAAACTTCACCTTCCTCTCTGTGTCCAGAGCCCGAGGCTCTTGTGCTTAAATTCCCCCTCTTCTGTCTGACCTTCTTCATTGGAACCAGATAGCAGTCACCTCCAAAGCCTCTGAGAATGCATCAGCCTCCTTTGTCCACGACTCCACCCTGACAGCTTCCCTCCACAATGCCACCCAGCAAAGGAGAATGCCATTAGCTCTCAACCAGAGGCGAAGACCAGCTGCCAGCCCTTAAGGCAGGATTGGCTAGGAATTTCTTCTTCTAACACCCCAATCTCCATGCTGAAATGGATCCCACGTGCCCTCCAAGTGTAATTGAAAAAAAAAAAAAACAATATACAAAAATTGAAAAAAAAAACAGTCACAAAATATAATTTGTAAAATTAAGGAGCCGAAGATTACTTGGGAAAGAAAGATTTGCAATGCAAACGAACTTTCTGATTTATGGAGTCACCACGGGGTTCCATACATGAGTCAATCTAAAATAAGATTTCAGCTCACTGCGCATCTAAAATAGGACCCAGTGCCAAAATTCAGTGTATACACCACACCAGCCACAGCCCCCATACACACAGCCATGTAAGCAATGGGGTGTTCCAGCAAACTGGTTTTGACTTTTTTCTCAGTGGATTTTCTGCCACTTCCTCACAGTGGACTTCCTTTCCTCGGTTCATCCTTTCCCTTTGGTCAATGGGGTCCTTTTTCCTTCCACAACCTGCCCTTACAACACTTATGGAGGCCGGGTGTGGTGGCGCACACCTTTAATCCCAGCACTCGGGAGGCAGAGGTAGGAGGATTGCAGAGTTTTCGAGGCCAACCTGAGACTACATAGTTAATTCCAGGTCAGCCTGGGCCAGAGTGAGACCCTACCTTGGAAAACCAAAAAAAAAAAAAAAAAAAAAAAAAAACTTATGGAGGTTTGTCTCATTTAACACCGGGTCCTAACGGTCTTGTGACCTCTGGGCAGGTGTTGGATCTCAGCCAAAGATGTCCGATTTCCCCTCCTAACACCCTATCTGAGACGTAGGAAAGGAAGTGACTCCCCACTCAAAAGGTGAATTTCATGCCTTACAATTTAGTTGCAGAGAATGTAGACACCCATCACTATGCTACGGTCATTCCATTCCCAATGAAAGAGAAATATTCTAAAGTCTGTGGGAAAAGTGAATTTAGAGGGGCTACCTTCCTGTTCAAAGACTGTCTCCATGTTAATGTGCTAATAAAAATCAGAAATGAGGGCTGGAGAGATTGCTCAGTGGTTAAGGCACTTGCCTGTGAAGGCTAAAGACCCAGGTTCGATTCCCCAGGACCCACGTAAGCCAGATGTATAAGGTGGCACATGTGTCTGGAGTTCGTTTGCAGTGGCTAGAGGCCCTAGTGTGCCCATTCTCTCCTTCTCTCTCTCTCTCTCCTTACCTCCCCCTCTCTCTCACTTTCTTTTTCTTTGTCTCAAATACAAAATAAAAAAATCAGAAATGATGTAAATATTCAACAATAGGATAGGATAGATCACTTTATCATCCCATATAGGGTGTTGCAGCATAGCTATAAATGTTTACATATCAAGAACCCTTAGGACATGACAGCATTTCATATTACACATGTATATTACATACATATGACACACAAAAGGTAAATCCGAGCAGGCTTACAATAACAGGTCTTCATGTCCTGAAAAACTATCCTTAATAATCCACAAAGAAAATAGTAAAATTTGCTTTCACTTCAAGAAAAAAATAAGCCAGTTGACCATGGAGGGGGCAGGTGGTTAAGACAAGGTCTCACTATGTACTCAAGCTGGCCTGGAACTCTTGTCCCTCCTGACGCTCTTGAACTGGGACTACAGACATGTGCAGTTGTCTGTAAAATCCTGAGATTGGTCCAAAGAGGAGCAAGTGCTGTACTTCACACCCCCACAAGGCAAGCTTGGGCAGAGGGAACTTGGGGACTACAGCATACCAGCAGGCCAGGAAACCTCCCGTGGTGCAGACTGGAAGGGTTGTGCGTCCCTAACCCTAACCCTTGGGCTGAAGACAGACAGCACTGGGTTTGGAGCTTAGCCTTCGCTCTTACTAGAGAAATCCTAATGATCTCCACTCGCCAGTTTCTAGAATCAGGTCAACATCCTATTCCCCAGGTGCCCTGCTTTCAATGTCCCTTGTCCCTTCCCTGCTGAGGACCCTGTCCCCAGTGTCATATCATGGAGTTGATGGAGCCTTTAAGAAGTGAGGCTCGGGATAAGGGTACAGTTCTTGCCTATCATGTGCAAGGACCTGGGTTTCAACCCAGTACTTAAAAAAAGAAATGTGAGGGTTAGTGGAAGGAAATTAGGTCATGGGGGCTCTGAAGGGATTAATGTTGTCTCATGGGAGCCAGTCAGGTCAGATAGGAGTGGATTAGCTCCAAGAGAGAGCAGCTTGTTATAAAAAGAGCAAGCCTGGCTCCTCCCCCATGCTCCATGTGGTGTCATTCCCACAGCCTCCCGCCATGGGACCCTCACCAGGGCTGAGCAAAACCTGGCACCCATGCTCTTAAACTCTCTGAACTGTGAGCTGAATAGACAGACCTCTTTTCCTTATAAAGTTGTCAGCCTCCGGTATTGTATTTATAGGCATAGAACAGACACGGGGGACTCTGGCAGGCTGAACGAGAAGAAAAGAACAAAGTTTTTGTCCACAGGCTGAAATAGTGCTGATTGCCAAAGAGGAAAAAGAAAATCCTAGCATCAGTTGATTAAGATGCTATTTTACTTCTACTTCTGGCTACGGCTTATACCAAACATAACTACACAAACTGCATTTCAAAATAAAAGTGTGAACGGGCGAGGTGGAGCACGCCTTTGATCACAGCACTAAGGGAGGCAGAGGAAGGAGGATCGCCGTGAGTTTGAGGCCACCCTGAGACTACAGAGTGAATTCAAGCTAGACTGAGATCCTACCTTGGAAAACCAAAAAGGAAAAAGAAAAGTGGTATGTGTGCAGTAAGTTATTTTAGAGGGAGAGGGAGAGGAAGAGATGAAAGATGGAGGACTTGAGGCCATAGTTCTAAAGGGGAGCGGGCAGAGAAGAACAAGCCTGTTGGGGCCCTGCTTTCCCTTCCAGAAAGTTAGAATTTACAAGTGTTATCTAGGATGAACTAAGCAGAGATTTCGCCAACTCAAGGCACGATTATTAAAATTTAGGGCCTAGAGAAGGAGCTGGTTTCCTAATGAGTACCCCACATATTCAGCTAGGACCCCTGAAGAGACCTGTGTTAAGAGGAAGAGCAAATAGGATATAAACAAACCCTTGAAATTTATTTGTTTCTGATAAATCAATCTGTCCCCAGACCCAATAGCCTATGGGGGGATTCTAAGGCAGTGTCCCCTGGACAGACACTTCCTGGTACAGTTATGACCTCACAGTGATTACAGACAGCCCCACAGAGGAGGGCGGGTCCTCAGGGGAGCGGGTGGGGGAGACGGAACATCAGAGATTATCCCAATTCCCGGGAATAGGACCGATGTGAAATATGTTCATATATTAAAGTTCTCAATTAAGAATAAATAAAATAAGCCGGGCATGGTGGTGCAGGCCTTTAATCCCAGCACTTGGGAAGCAAAGGTGGGAGGATTGCTGTGAGTTTAAGGCCATCCCGAGACTTCATAGTGAATTCCAGGTCAGCCTGGGCTAGAGCAAGACCTTACCTCTCAAAACCAATAAATAAATAAATATAATAAATCCTCCCCAAAGGCATGTGACATTACTTACTGTGCTGACCAATGGGATACATGCTAGCCATATGAGGCCACTGGATACTTGAGCTGCAGGTTTGTCAGAACTGAAAAGATTGTAGATATAAAATATATGCTATAGAGTTAGAGAGAGGACTTAATGGTTTAGGCACTTGCTTGCAAAGCCTAAGGACCCAGGTTCAACTTCCCAAAACCCAATTAAGCCAGATGTATATGGTGACACATGCGTCTGGAGTTTGTTTGCAGTGGCTGGAGGCCCAGCACACTCATTCTCTCTTTCTCTCTC
Organism: Orientallactaga sibirica; assembly: GCA_036365145.1. Taxonomy (NCBI): domain Eukaryota; kingdom Metazoa; phylum Chordata; class Mammalia; order Rodentia; family Dipodidae; genus Orientallactaga; species Orientallactaga sibirica. The sequence goes on from JAEOAD010001365.1 coordinate 6,525,905, forward strand.
TCTCTCTCTCAATAAATAAGTAAAATAAGGAAAATGTGTGTTATTGTTGATATAACTTTTATATAGGTTGCACATGTGAATGATACTATTTTGGCATACAGGGTTAAGTAAAACATTATTAAAATTAATTTGATTTTCCTTGTATTTATTTAATGCTACTAAATATATATTTAAAATAATATATATGGCTTAAATTTGGCACTTCTGATCCAGAATTTAGATTTAGCCCAATAATTTTTTAAATTTATCTATTTGAGAGACAAGGCAGAGAAAGAGACAGAGAGAGAGAGACAGAGAGAGAGAGAGAGAGAGAAAGAGAGAATGGGCACACGAGGGATCTCCAGCCACTGCAAACAAACTCCAGATACATGTGCTCTGTTCTGCATCTGGCTTACATGGGTCCTCAAGAATTGAACCGGGATCCTTTGTCCTTGCAGGCAAATGACTTAATCTCTAAGCCATCCCTCCAGCACTAAGTAGATAATTTGTGTGCACGATGTCCAATGTCGATAGTTACCATGCATGCCAGAAAATGAGATCAAATACACAGCAACAAAAACAGAAATTGGGCAACAAGTAACAAAAGCCAACTCACGGAAGACTCAAATACTGAGTTACAAACATTAAAAAGTAATCGTAAATCATATATCTAAGAAAATAGATGACAAAATGGAGAGGTTAGGTGGAAAATAAAAATCTGTAAGAGAAATCATGTGGAAATTCTGAAACTGAAGAATTCAGTGTCTGAAACCAAGGACTAGATGGTTTTCCTAACCCCTGAGGAATGAGTAAAGGAAAAGAGACCCATTCTCTTGCTACACCAGCATGTCTTGCTCTCGATCCTAAAGTTACATCAGGATCTGTGTTGCACTCGCCTGGCCTGCTGCTACCTTGTAATGTCCTTCAGACTCTCAGAACTGCCTCCTAGACAGAGAGATGGCTGAGCCTATGAGATTTTATTACTTGCTTTCCTCATTTCTGTGACAGAATACCTGACAGGAACACCACAAAGGAGGAAGGATGTGTCCTGGCTCACGGTTTGAGGGTTTACAGTCCATCATGGTAGAGAAGGCACAGTCTTTGGAATGGCTCGAAGCTGTGGCAGGGGAAGCCTGAGTTGGCTTTTGAAATTGTAGCAGCATTCAGGAGGCAGAGAGCTCAAGGAGAAACTGGAACTGATATAACTTGAAGTCCCATCTCTGTGGTCGTAAGGGCACCAGCTTGGCCCCTGTACTAGTCAGGCTTCTTTGGAGGAACAGAACCACTAGCATGAATTTTATTAAAAAGGGGAATTGACTGGAGATGTTTATGGCAGTCCACCAATAGCAGTTTTCAGGTTTGAGAGTCAAGGAAGCCTGTTAGTTGTGCGGTCCACGTAGCTGGACACCTCAGTCCCAATCCAGTGCTGAAGGCCTTGGAGGCTTTCTAGAGAGCAGCTGGTCTTCAGTCCTTGCTGGAAGGCCGAGAACACTTGATTATGATGCCGAGGAAGGATAGCGGAACAGGAGAGATGTGCGTGCAAGGGAGCACTCCCCAGAGAGCAGCACGGGCAGGCAGCCAGGCAGGAGGAAGGGGCTCTCGGTTCCCAGAGCTTCCTTACATAAAGACCCCCTCTGGGAGGAATGCCCACTCTGGGGGAAGGACTCACTCATCCTCCTCCAGTCAATCCTTCCTGGAAGCAATCTTAGAGACCCAACTAAGAGGAATGTCTGCGGATTCCGAAACAGATCAAGTTGACAACAGAACTTAACCACCATCTGCCCCATATGCCAAAGATTCCACAACCTCCCAAAACAGTGCCACCAGCTGGTGACCAACTATTGAAACACAGGAGCCTGTGTAGGACATTCAAACCACGACACATGTTCAGACCTGGAAGGTCATCGGGACAGATGTGCAGACACGGTGAAAGAGAGTAGAGGGCTATGTCGGCAGTTCAACCAGCCACACTGGCCAGAGCATTCTGGTTCCATCCAGCTTGACCCTAATGTTCTCCAGAGTGAGGGCCGGTGTTGTGACAAGTGCCCCATAGCTGGTACAGGTGGTCTGGTACCCTGGAGCAGTCAGAAAGGAGCTCTCAGGGTATCCGTGGGTGACTTCTGGACCTTTGCTGAAGCTACCAAGAGGGTTATGTTGTGCTGTCCCAAAAATATGTGAGTAGGGTGAAAGACAGAGTGAAGGCCGTTTATCATGTGGACATCCTGTTGGCCTTACACAGAATCCTCACAGCACCCTCCCTCTGGTTTCCCTCTACTAAAAAAAATAATAAAAGACCCAGCCTTTCTCAGAAAAGCCTGGTGAGAGGCACAAGCTCAGAGAGGTTTTATGGAGTAGAAGGGCTATTGTAAGTCGAAAGCTAATAAATCTGATCTCACCAAGGATCTAAAAGCAGAAGCAAGGACCGAGACTCTAGGAAAGGAGTTTGGGCTTGGATCCTAAGATGGACTTCGTGAAAATCAAGCATAACAGCATGTTACGATAAGTGTTTCTAGAGCTGCCAAAGGGCTGACCCAGAGACTTGTAAAAAGTGTGCGTGCCAACCTTCCCCACACTCAGACGTAGGATGGCAAAGAGATATCTGCTATGGTCCACCGAGACCCGGTGTGAGGGCAGAGAAAGTCTGGGTTTGAAAATACAGAGATGCGAGGACTGAGTTGGAAAAGCACTGGGCTTTTCGGGAACAAACAGAGGGGAGTGTGCTGTACTTCCAGGCCTCTTTCCGTGGAAGACGGACAGTGTGGCTTCCTCTCCTTTAAGCCTCAGAGAAAGCCTGCCTTATATCCACTGGAATCAACGGGACATGGGGCCATGGCAAGACTCAGTGTTGGTTGGAAAAGTCAAGAGGCTGGTGGCAGCTCTGATGGCAGGTGGTGAGGAGGAGCGCCATGGGAATGACCCAGAGCTGATTTATGGGAACAAATGACAAGTATTCCCCAAGGTGCGGAATCGGGTGGCTGTGGAAGAAATCCCTTGCACAAAAGCCACTCTAAGTGACCTTATCCACGATGTTACAGAGGCTAAAACCACAGGTCATAGGGTCTGGATATGGGAGGACTCCCAGATGGCTCTGGAAGCACCTGGTCCAGGGAAAATAGTTTTGCTGGACCTTTTTGTCTAGGTTTCACCCAATCCCAAGGGGGTCTGAGCACAGGGAGGAAGGCAGAAGACAAAGGAGAATACCCACTGCCTGGGCACTGCCCCCTGGCCTGAAACAGGGGAGGGGGAAGGTTCAGTCTAGGTTACACTAACGTTCTGACAATTACATGGACGTGCGGTGCCATGACCCAGGCGAGGCTCACAGGTGCATAAGAACTCTACACCACTCACAAGTGGCTGAAGAGCGAGGGGGAACCTCTCCTGAACACGCTGAGGTGGCTGGGCAATTCCCAGTGGAGAGAGAGGGTGATGGCCTGTGTGTGCAGAAGACTCTTGAAAGGATGAAGCTGACCCACGTGTTTAGTTGTGAAGTCACTTTGATATGGAGGAAGAAGCCCTTTGCCTGGAGAACCCACAAGCTCCTTCACAAGCAGTGCAATTAGGCCCTTTGGTTTTCTCCATGCAAACAGTACCAGCAGAGGGAAGATGGCCACCCATCCTGGAGTCAACAGACAGGGCGAGCATTCTCCCATCTCTCTGTCTAGATAACACCCAAATTGTTCCATTTCATTTGCCACTAAAACACTGGTCGCCAGGCTCAGTCGGGAAAAGCCACCTCTCATTAGATGGTCGCTGTTTTATAACAGGCAACCACCAGTTCGAAGTACTAACCCCACCAAGCAAGAGTCCAAAGTCAGGACGTTCCTGGGTGAGAAGATACACTTTAGGTGGCCTAGTCTTCGCCATATTCTCTCCAGAGACCCTTCTGGAAAATGCTGCAGCCATGGACACCTTGCAGAGTATTGAAGCAGCCCATAGAAGGGCTGCACCCATCCCCTGGGGTGCCCGGGGAACGCTGCAGCCACCGGCTTCGAAGTGCCACATGGCAGGAGCTGAGTTTCCAGCAGGCAGAGGAGGAGGCACGCTCTCTTCCCACAGTGTCCTGCTGTGTGTAGAAACCCCATCCAAGAGGCAGCGTATGGATCTGTGTGTGGATCTGCTGTCGTGTCATGAAAACGGTAATGGGAGGCAGTCCGGAACTCTTCTTAACACAGCCACCAAAGGATGCCATCCGCAAGGAGGGCAGCTGCTCCTCCAATCTGCCCTGCATTTGCAGTTGTACTGCACTCATTTTGGAGACCAAGGACATCCTCAGACATACCCTGGAGCTCTCCTTGCCTTCAGAGAGGCATCTGCACCTCCACGATCCCCCTGCACCCGTCAGGTCCTCCTCCCCGCTGCATGGTTGAGAATGCACCAAGGGTGGAGCAAAGACAGAGAGAATGCCTCCTCGCAAGAAAGATAGCTGCTAGAGCAGGCAGGGAGCCATCTTGGAGAGTGATTGTATGAACCGCACACTCTCCCTCTCTTTGTTAAGATAAAAATAAACACAGAACCACAACAAAAGCCACAATGAAATCCAAATAGACAAGAAGCTCCAAAAAGAGCAGGGTGGGACCATCATCTTTTCCAGATACCTGTTCACCACCATGGATGTCCCTGTGCCAACGCTGAGCTGTCTCCATGCACACCATATGCCTGTTTCTTTACTTAGCATTGTTTGGGATGGGAATCCTTCAGAAAATGGAAGGTCTCTGAATATCTGGCAAACCACGAAAGAACACCAGCTGAGTGTGTACTGGGGATGGTGTGTGCCCTGGGAACACGTCCCACACAGCACAGTGTGCACTGGGATGGTGTGTCCCTGAACACGCCCGCACACACAGACACATTCTCACAGACACACAGATTTCTCTCCCAGACTGCAACTTCACTCAGCACTTCCCTTTTCTGTGTATAGTAACCCAAAGTAAATGAGCCCAGTGCAAGGAAAACATCAAGTAATGACTGACTGGTTCAACCTTATGCTGGAAGAATCCAGCTGAGATTTTGGCCAAGGCTTTATTTAGTCAGACACATGTGTGGCCAGGTGCATGAATCCATGGTCTACCCCTGATTCCGATTAGCCCGGGATATCACAATTTATATCCCTGAGATGAAAACTCCACCCATATCTGGATTGCTCAATTGAGGTGTGACATGATTCTGACTTTGGTCCTCTGTTTATTCGAGTGAACCCCTCGAATTGGGTTGAGAACCACTGCTTGACAAATGCAATACAGCAGGAATTCAGTGGCACTATCACTTTGGGACTTATTGACAGGAATCTGGGTGTCAGCAGGAATCTGTGGCTTACCTTACCGTGGTGTGGGGAGACACCCCTTAGCAAACACCCTTTCCAGCGCCCCTGGCGGTGGTCCTAACCATGGGCGTGGTGGACACTGGCTCAGATCCAGGAAATTGTCCTCTTTTTAAATATTTTGTGCTTTTCTAGGAAACTAGAAACATAGCATGAATGTCTCCCTCTCAAGGGCAATCATTTTCCCTGACTGGTATCTTAAGCTTGTCAAGCTCTTAGCCAGAGCTTTCCAAGGCAAGTTTGGAGGAAGCATATGGTGTTCGCCCGGTCCATATGACTGGCTGAGCGTCGACCACTACTGTTGATACAATATCTCACTTTTTCCTCAATATTATGACAGCCTTTGTCAATGAGAATTAAACGACTGTCAAACTTCTCCTGCTAACTTACGGCACAACCGTCAGAGAGAGCCAGCACCGCGCCTTAAGCCAAAGGGACCTTGTCTTTATTCTCAACCAAGAGTCGAAAGAAAGACACTGGGGCTTGAATGCCAGTAGGAAAGGCTTTCCAAGTTAGCACTAGGATGCAGTGGAAGCCACCTTCCTGCAGCCTAGGCCGCTAGGAAGGAAGCCTCAGGAGAATGGGTACAAGGGAGTGTCAGGACACAGGCTCTGGACAGGCAATGCTTTCTTTAGAAGAGAAATAACACCACATGCTACACGTATGTGCTGGCTTAAAGGAGAGAAGAAAAGATGACATCTATAAAATGTGTTTAAAATCTAATAGAGGCATACTGGAGCGATCATATGGAAATATTTAAGCGTTAGGTCAGATGGAAACGGATCCCAGCTTCTACAGCTCTGAACGACCTCAGTGCTCATCCACGGCAGGATCCAAGACTGGGGTCCTGGTGGTTGCATTGTCCCACCAAGGAAGCAGATGCATCATGCGATTGTGATAGTTGCCAGAATTTCCACATTAAAAATCAGCTGTTCCCAGCCGGGTGTGATGGCACATGCCTTTAATCTAGAAGGCAGAAGTAAGAGGATCGCCGTTAGTTCAAGGCCACCTTGAGACGACATAGGGAATTCCAGGTCAGCCTGGGCTAGAGCGAGACCCTACCTTGAAAAACAAACAAACAAATCAACTGTTCTCCTCTTTGGTTACTTTGTTGGAAAGTGTTTGGGAGCAACCGGGTGGCAGATAGTGCTTTAGCAGGAGTGGCGACATGAAAGACTGGGAATTTAGGAGTTGGCAACCTCTTTCCTACCTTACCTCCACCTGTCAACTTCCCACATCCATAAATTCCATCATCTAAAGAGGATTCCTCGGGCCAGGCGTGGTGGTGGTGCATGCCTCTAATCCCAACACTCAGGAGATCAAAACAGAAGGATCACTAATTTAAAATTAGACTGGGCTCCATGGGAGGACCAGTGCACAAAATAAATACATAAACCTCAAGTAAAGATTGCTTGGGATTGAGATGTATTGATCAAGACAGTTTGGATCTCTGATTTATTCATTTTTATGTATTTTTTTTTAAATCTATTTTTTTGGTTTTTCTTTTCTTTAATATTTTATTTTTATTTATTTACTTATTTGAGAGAGAGAGAGAATGGGCATGCCAGGGCCTCCAGCCGCTGCAAACAAATTGCAGATGCATGTGCCCCTCATGCATCTGGCTAACGTGGGTCCTGGGGAATTGAACCTGCGTCCTTTGGCTTTGCAGGCAACTGCCTTAACCACTAAGCCATCCCTTCAGCCCTTTTATGTACTTTTAAGAAAAAAAAAGATCACTAATTTTAACAGGCAGTGACTTCAACCACATAGAACTGTCATTGACAGAGGCAAGACTTATTAGAAGAGATGGCGATATATCTATTGTCCATGGGCAGTACTTCATTTGTTTGTTGTTTCTTTTAATATTTCTTTCTCGTTTTTTTATTTTTTTCAAGGTAGGTCTCACTTTAGCTCAGTCTGACCTGAAATTCATTATGTAGTCTCAAGGTGGCCTTGAACTGACTGCAGAGTGCTAGGATTAAAGGTGTGTGCCACCACTCCCAGCTAAATATTTCTTTCTTTATTTACAAGGAGAGAGAAAGACACACACACACACACACACACACACACACACACAGAGAGAGAGAGAGAGAGAGAGAGAGAGAGAGAGAGAGAGAGAGAGAGAGAGAGAGAGAATAGGGCACCAGGACCTCCTGTCACTGCAAACAAACACTAGATGTTGGTGCCACTTTGAGCATCTGGCTTTACGTGGATATTGAGGATCAAACCCAGGCCAACAGGCTTTGCAAGCTAGCACCTTTAACCTCTGAGCCATCTCTCCAGCCCCATAATGTGTTTATGTAGGAAAACTCTAGAGTAATTACCATATCTATTCTAGCAAGAGAATCAGGAAACGTATTCCCAGGACACAGTAGGACTTCACTTTCATCTTTAAGATCATCCCAGGCAATTAAGGAAACAGAGAAACTGCTTCCAATGAGCTGTCTGCCACTATTCAATCCCAGCAGGGCCATCCTCTCCTCCCCTGGTGTCACCTCCAAGAGATGTGTGCAAATACAGTGTCTATGGTCCCCTGGATGACAGGCTCCCTCACCCTGGGGACTTGGCACATGGGGTCAACTTTACAAGATGCACAGAACCAGTAAAAGCTTCTCTTCAAGTTAGGAGTCTCCAGCTACTGGTCCAGGCAGTATATAAGGCTCTGTCTCCCTTGAGAAGAATCAGGCCACATTAACCCTTGGGTGCCCTCCTAGGTGTGCTCAAGCTGAAGTAAAGCGCAGTTGGAACAGTATGTTGCCCTCCAAGACCCTTGGGCTGGCATGAGAGAGGACATGATCACTGAACCCCTCTCTATTCCCTAGAATGACTCCTGAAGAGCTTCAGTCGCTCAGAGCCTGCAGGGATGTGTTAGAAGCAACTCCCCGTTTCCTCGTTCAGTGAAGGTGGAGACATTACACAGGCACACACCGCTCCTAGTGCAGAAGCATCTAAATAGTCCAGACTTGCTTTGCCCAGCTGGGTAAAGAGAACATTCTTCCCTCCACTCTGGACAGCCTGAGCTCTTTGCTACATACATACAAGTCAGGTGGGAGGGTCTAGAGACCAGGCTGGCCTTGGGCTGTGTGGGTTCATGGTGAAGTCCTGGCACCAGCACTTGGATTGCCAACCCCAAACTGCTCTCCCCAACACAAAGAGGGGCAGCCTGGCGCGGTAACAAAAGCCAGTGTGGGTGGCAAGGTGACTGCACATTTCAGCTTGAATGCTCCGGTGTGGGGCTTCCACCTGATCACCAGATGCCTCAAGCAGATGGCCGGGGAGGGGGAGCCGGCTGCTGGTTGCTTCCGAGGGGGCTACAGGAGAACCAATCCAGAGAGCCGGCCGGGAGTGCCCAGTTCGGCATGTGCTCCAGGAGTCCTGCAGACCAGGGCCTTGGTTCGGGGAGCCTTCCAAATACACACACGGCTCAGACAAGGAGGGTGTGTGTGGGGGGGAGGGTCTCGGCCAGCATGCATCCTTTGTCCACTGAATGTTTTAGGATTTCTTTTCTGGATGGTCCTCTGGAACATGCCAAGCTGCATCTGTTGTCTGATCCAGAAGGTCTCCATGAATGAGAATTCATTTGCAAATTAATTTTTCAGCAAGTGGCTGGGTGAGCAAGAGAAAGAAGCCCCTCTGTGGTGGCCAGCCTCACCTGCGACCCTCGGTGTCCACTTCCGCTTGCTGACCTTTGCCCCGGGAGAAGGCAGCCGTGACAGTGAACTGGTCCCCTATCTGGACAGTGGAAGCAGCTCCTGGGATAGGAAGAGCTGGCAGAAGGGGTACAGACTGTGCCAAGCGGGGCTTTCTAGAAAACCGAGGATTTTTCAAATGCGGCACAGGCTGTTGGCAGGGCCTGTGGGTTTAGGGCTGAAAGGCCTCTCAGCCTGGTCCGATTCTTGCCCAGGATCCCTGTTCCCTTCCAGGGAATCTATGTGCTTGCATGCCCAGACACACACAGCTATGCAAATGCAGGAACAGACACACACACACACACACACACACACACACACACACGCGGCTTCTCATGGAGACCAGACTTTGGCCTTTTTCTTTATCTACATGCTCCTTCCCCCACCACCAACTGGAAAGTACTTGAGACACACCTATTAGCGAGTGAATGCTGGAGTGATGCCCCGTTTTAGCCTCTCCTGCCTGCCCAGCCCAGCTCAGGTACCAGTTATAGCCCCTGATACTCTGAGCCTTTCAACGCCACCACAGCTCATCTTCCCCTGAGCCTCTGTTTCCCCAGTTCACGACATCTCCAACTTCTACCTGAACAGGTCCTGTCTTCAGCACAGTGCCTTCTCCCCCAAAACGGCATGGGAACTGAGAAGCACTAACTGGGTAGATAGAGTTGCTAGGCTCTATCTGAGCAGGAGGGGCCCTCATTTTCCTTGACTCTGGCCTTCCTCCTGCAGGTAAGGATTGTTTTGCTCTGGTGAATGCATCACCCTGGGGAATGCCAGAAGAGCAGAGAAAACCCCTTAAGTAACCCAGGACCAAAGCAGGTCCAGGAAGACCAGGTGGTGAGGGGGCGAGGGGGCAAGACCCAGCATCCTATTTACCAGCTCTGCAACATGGAGCGAGCTGCCTGACCTGACTGAACTTCACCTCTTCCTTGATCAAATGCAGACACTTCACATGGGCTGTTGGAAGGCTGTAAAAGGAAACAGCTGTCACATGCACAGCCCAGTGTGCAGCGCTGCGCGTTCAGTGACAACCGCTCCCCATGCCTTCCAGATGTAAGGCAGGTCATTGTCAGGCCTCGCCACTCGCAGGGTCAAGGTCAGCAGAAGCAGCCAACCAGGGCAGCCACCTCCTCCACTGGTGTCTTCTCTGTGTCAGACAAGAAGAAGCCATGTGCAGCCTGGCCTCTCTCTGCTGATGCCCCGCCCACAGGCAGGGCATTCCCGTGGAGCTCCAGTGGCTTCTATATGAATGGAGCCCTGCAAACGGTTCCTTAGTCTTCTCCACCCTCCTAGGCACAGGTGAAGGCAGCTTTGTGTCCCTGCCCACATTCAGAAGAGGCCAGCGGGCAGCCTCCAAGGTCCTCAGGGTGGTAATAGGGCTGCCAGGCCAACACTGTAAACCAGTGGTTGTGACTGGTGGCAGAGCCTCTGGCCCCAGCCTCTCCCACAAAGGCGAGGATTAGCCTTGTGCCCTGGCCAGCGGCCAGCTCAGATCATTTCATTTGGCCTACTTAGTGGTCCCCCAGGGGTGCTTGGAAGGGCATGATTCATCACTGACTGGGGCACCCCTTGTGCAGAGAGGGTCCACCCCAGGAGGGGCTGCAAACCCATCAGTCCCTGTGACATGACAAGGTCCATCCCCATACCCTCCCGACAGGAAGCCGAAGTAGGCAAGGTGGCACTGACCTTGGGGAAGCGTGTGACGGGCGCTCAGGAAGTCAGAAGCCAAGACGAGCTACACACTTTGCTCCTGCAGTTGCAGGCCTGGGAAAAGCCTGGGCAAGAAGTGACCACTAGGGACCTGTCTCCTGGGTGCTAAGCCTACTTGTCAGGGCCCCGCGCAAGCAGAGTTGAGCAAGGCGCGACGCTTCCCACCTGCTTACCTGCCTGTCTCAGGCCACTGTTTGAGACAGGACGATGCTGGGGGAAAACCTGCCCCAGGAACACAACAGGGAGTTGGGTCAGGAGGTGGCCAAAGGGAGTTCTTTGCTGGAGAAGTTCCACCAGGGCTCACCACACTCTTGATTTCTATTCTGTGTCTCTTCCCATGTTTCAAGATCGGTTAAGCCTTAAAATATCCACCAGGCCATCTAACAAACAAAACGAGGATGAAGAGGGAGGGCTGAAGGTGGGTCACCCCTGCCTCAGGGCTACGCTGGCCAGGGTGGGCGGCCATAAGGGGCTCAGGCATATCGCTGGCTCGCTGGCTGGGTGCCCCTGTCTGGCGTGGTCACCCCTGCAGCACATCCGCTCAGCATCTCCTTCCCTTCTGCACAAGTAATTAAGTAACACCTGTGTTTCTCTGTCAGGCTGCACATTCAGGAAGAGTGGTCCTTAACGTGATGTGGTGAGCACCGGTGCTCCCCAAACCCCTTAGCGTGACTGAGGGTCCCCTTCCTGGGCCTCCATCAAAGGACAGGAGCAAGTCCCAGCACCAGAGAACCTGCTTCAAAATGGCCGAAGCCCTTCAGAACTTCCAAATAGAATGGGCTCCTGGAGGGGCCTCGGTGCCAGCACTCACGCCTATGCCAGCTTTTGCACAAACGAACAGCTTGTATCCCCATGAAAATCAATGGATGGAACAAATTGTATTAAATTATGTAAAATGATACTAAAGAGCACATTCTACCAGTGAATAGAAGGAAAAAAAAATACCCCCCCTCAAAATCTTGTTTTAATAAATCTGGCAAAATTATAGAAGACAATTAGGAGGAGAAAATGCTAAATTTTTATGACACTTAAAGTCACATCTCCTGGCCATAAGCAGAGACTAGGGATTTATCCCCTCATAGGTCAGGCAGGCATAATTCTTTCGTGTGTCTGACACCTTTGAGTTATTTATCATCCCTGCTCCAGCCAGCAACATCTTCTGCCCGACTCCCTTCCGTGGAGACAGACTGGACTCGGGCAGCAGAAATAAGCATGTGATTTTTGGAACCAAATTTCCTCCCTTTTCATATGGATCCTTTTTTTTCTTGGTAAATAACTGTAATTAGTGTTGAACTTGTTATACAACCTCTTGCCTACATGAGGAAAAAAAAACTATTTAGAAATATTTTAGCCACTTCTCCACTTCCATCCTTTCAGTTTCACAGTGCAGCTGCCATTTAAAAAAAAAAAAAAAAAAAAAGACCATCCCAAGACATGGTGTTTAATGAGCCAGGAGTCCTTTTCCAGCCTCCAGCCCCACCTAAGCCTTGCCATTGGGCAGCACAGGTCTGTTGCTAAACAGTCTAAGAGAACATGTTGGTCCAGTGTCTCATTCTGTGCAGAAGCAGTTTGAGCTGCCTGGAGGTCAGGTGGGATGAGTGGGATGCAGGGACCCTCTGAATGACAGACTCCTAGATTTTGAACACTTTTATTTGCATATTAAAATTTTTTTAAATATATTTGAGGGCTAGAGAGATGGCTTAGTGGTTAAGGCACTTGCCTGAAAGCCAAAGGACCTCTGTTCAATTCCCCAGGACCCACATAAGCCAGATGCACAAGGTGGCACATGCATCTGGAGTTTGTTTGCAGTGGCTGGAAGCCCTGGCACACCCATTCTCTCTCTCTGTCTTTCTCCCCACCCCCTCAGCCTCTTTCCCTCTCTCAAATAAATAAGTAAAAATAAAATATTTTTGAGAGGGAGAGAGGATATGATGGAGAGTGAAGTTTCAAAGGGGAAAGTGGGGAGAGGGAGGGAAATAACATGGGATATTGTCTACAATTAAAGAAGTTGTCAATAAAAAATGTAGAACAAAAAGAAAGAAAAAAGAAAGAAAGAAAGAAAGAAAGAAAGAAAGAAAATTTATTTGAGATAGAGAGAGATGGGCGTGCCAGGGCCTCTTGCCACTGCAAATGAACTCCAGATGTATCTGGTTTCACATGGGTACTGGGGATTCAAACCCGGGCCAGCAGGCTTCTCTAGTAAGCACTTGTAACTGCTCAGCCATCACCACAGCCCAGCACTCAGGTTTTCAACCTCCTTGCAATGCAGCTGCACTGAGGCTCTGAACGACTTTCTCCCAGCGCTTATGAAGACTAAACTTAAATAATGCCAACCTTCTATCACAATTCCTGGCATAAGGAAAGGGCCTCATGACTGGTGGCCTCTGACTTTGCCTTGGTTTGTGACAGTAACCACCCATGTGACTTGGTCATGACACCCTGCAGAGCCAGTGTTCCACTTACACCCTGACTGGACCTGCGGTGCCACCCTGGAAACTCAAGCAGAGACCATTGAGACCAAATACTTCCTGTTTGCCCATCAGTTGTGTGGATTGCAGCTCCCTGGGGGGGTGGGGAGGTGAGGCCAGAGGAGGGGGAGCCTTGTGGCCATGCCCCATTGGCATGATGGGCAGAGTTCAGTTGGTCTCAGTTACCCGCGCTCACATGGGCATCTGTCCACCTGCACTATGGCCTCGTACAGAGGCTTCAAACTGGCTCACTGGGTCCAGCTGCCTCCCAGGCTTGCCAAGGACTGACCCAGATGACAGGCCCAAGATCCTGAAGATCTTCAATGCTAAGGCTCATTTATGTTTCAGTTGAATGGATCTGAAGGAATAATCCCTCTCACCATAAATATGATGCTTTTACACGCCCCCCGCCCAGCACTACAAAAGATGGCTCATTGTGTACTTGAAGGTCCCTGGAAGCCAGAGCTTTTATGGCATGATCATAAAAGTCTTCCCACCCGGGAAGTTATTGCTTCACATGCTAAAGGCTTTCTCTGGGGACCTAGCAGTGAGGGACACATGGCACGGAGTGGTGCTGGTGGCCGGTCCTGGGTTTCAGGAGCTGGTACAAGGAGAGCACTCAGCAGGAATAAAGACAAATGCCGGTGACTTTCACGGGCGATCCTGATTGGGGCAATGGATGGGCATAGCCGGTAAGGTGGGTGAGAATGGGAGGGACCAATCAGAGAGCCAAGTGACCACCAAGCATGACCAAAACTAGAGCCATCTTCTGACTGCATGCTAGATGTCTGAGCACAGCTCCCCAGTCAAGTCCGAAGCTTATGTGGGCCATTCTACACGGGGGAGTTGGGGTTCACACAGTAGTTGATGAAGTTCGCAAAGCGGCTTATCCCTCAAAGGTACTTGTGCCAAAGGCTTGTCCCCCATGGTGAGTGTTCAGACGGTAAAATCCTGAATCTCTCAGACCTGGTGGATGGTAATTAGGTCACAGGGCTCCATTCCCGGCAAAGGATTAATGATGGTCTCCTGGTGTGGATGGACACTCACAGGAGTGAATTAGCTCTGGGAAGGGTGGATTACCCCAAAGCAAGGCCACCCCATGTGCCTGTAGCTATCTCTCTTCTTGCTTCACCACCATGCTGTGAACACAGCCAAGGAGTCCTGGCCAGGATGCTATTGCCCCATGTTGTTCAGCCCCTCCAGCCAACCAGAATTGTGAAGCAAGTGAACTCTTTACTTTATAAGTGATCCATCCTGGAGCATTTGGTTATAGCAGCCATGTTCACACAAATAGACTGCCTCCCTTTCCCATAAGGCACATGTCCTAACTCATAAAACACGAGCGTCTGAGGAATTTGTTTTCCATTAATTAATTCATTCATCCACCCATTCCATGCACTGAAGACCCACCAGTATGAAGTACCAGTGAGGACTTGGGCATCCACTGGCCGGCACAGCAAACAACATCTTCACCTGTAGAGGGTGACAAAACCAGGGGCCGGGAAGATGACTCGGTTGTTAAAAATCACTTGCTAGCAAAGCCTGCAGGCCCAGGTCCAATTCCCAAGCCACCCTTGTAAGCCACATCTCAAGCATCTCACAGCCTCACATACATTTGCATCAGCAAAAGGTGCCAGTGAGACACCACACACACACGCGCGCACACACACACACACACATGCAAGCAAATAAATAATTTTTTAAAAGAAGAAAAAGAAAAGATATGGGCTGGAGAGATGGCTTAGCAGTTAGGTAGCTCACCTGCAAAGCCTGAGGACCCAGGTTCGATTCCCCAGGACTCACATAAGTCAGATGCACAGGTGGAGCATGCACCTGGAGTTTGTTTGCAGTGGCTGGAGGCACTGGTGCACCCATTCTCTCTCTCTCTCTCTCTCTCGAATAAATACATAATTTTAAAAAAGATAGGGACAAACCCCTGGGGACGGACTAAACAGAAAGTGGCGGGAGACAACTTGAAGACAGGAAAGACTCGAGTCTTAAATGAGGAGGAACACACTTAGCACACTTAGGGAAAGGCTCTCTGGGATGTCAGTTGAGCAGAAACCTAAGAAGGAAGGGACCGGATCAACGTGTGTGTGTGTGTGTGTGTGCTGTAGGAAGCAGAGGGTACAGCCGGTGCAACTGCCCCGAGAATGGATCCTGACAGCCTTTGCACACACAGGAGCCAGGGTGATCAGGGTTAGGGTCCTGAGGCAACAAGACTCGAAGTCAGGGGCATAACTGTGGGGCCACATCTTGTGCCCCAGGGAGCCCCTCAGGAAAGATCCAACGTGACATGGGCATCAATCCGTTGGAAACTGCTGAGATAGGAATAGGGGACAAGGCAGGAGACAAGCAGTAAGCCTGTTTTGATGTGCATGACACAGCCCAAGTGGGGACAGGTTCCAGGCACATTTTTAGAGCATTTTTATGTATGTATGTATGTATGTATGTATGTATGTATGTATGTATGTATGTATGAAAGACAGGGGGCAGATAGAGAGAAAGAATGGGCACACCATGGCCTCTAGCCAATGCAAACGAGAACTCCAGACACATGCACCCCCTTGTCCATCTGGTTTATGTAGGCACTGGGGGATTCAACCTGTGTCCTTAGCCTTGGCAGGCCAGCACCTTAACTGCTAAGCCATCTCTCCAGCCTTCCAGACACATTTTGATGGCAGTCTACAGCTCTATTGCTGGAATGATAAGGTGGGAAGCCAACGGAGAGGCCAAGAAGGAGATCAAAATGTTCCCCTCGAGTGGCAGGGTGGAGCTATAATGGTCAGAGGGGCAAAGGCTACAGGCTGAGGGAGGGGACGAGACTGCCTCGGGTTTCGGGCCCTGACCACCTTGGAGAAGTAGGGACTCGCTGAGAACCTCTGGACTTCAGAAGCCAACAAGGCAGCATCAGGGCCACCGGCCTGCTGACTCTCTCTCAGCGCCTGGGACGCGTGGCCTCCTCACCCTGGTCCCCCCTACAGTAACGGCCAAACCAGGTCAGTCTAGCACGGAGCCAGGCAGGGAGACACTCTACCCATACAATTCTTCCCGAAATCTCTGGAAAATGCAGATGTATAAAGCACTTCCCCCCCCCCAAAAGCCTCCCTCCACAGGGATTATTTTTAAAGACATTTAAGAACTATGAAAACGGGACTGGGGATTATACTTTTCCAACAAAACATGCCTTCGGGTTTCTCACAAACAAGACAGAGTGGCCACTGCTGGACATCTGGTAGCCAGGAGGTCTTGTCTGCGTTGGCACCGTGCAAAGCACGTCCCCAGGGCAGGGTGTGTCGGGGGGGACAGCGAGCCTGGTCCATCAGGCTATCCCAACCACCCAGGAAAACTGTCTCCTCTTAAACACCGCTGACGGATGGCCTGAGCCCAGCCTGGACTTTGTTCCTGCTAAATACCACTTACGCCTGCATTATGAACTCCTTCCTCAGGCAGGTACAGCTGCTGTACTTACAGCTTTTATACACAGCAAATTGCCCAAAACACCCAAATAAATACAGGGAGCCTATTTGTTCTGCCTGCCTAAGGGCTAGTTAAAAGGCAGTGGGAATAACTGACTCTCTGGTTCACACCAGCAGGGGAAATGGACGCTGCTAGCCCAAGCCGGGAAGTTCATGGTGAGCCAGCTTTGATTACTAAAGGTTTCCGTTCAAGTGCAGAAGCCAGAAACTTATTTTTAATCTTCTGTTTCAAGGAGTGTGCCTGTGAATTGAAGGGCACTGTACTCCAGCTAGAAAACCCACTGAAAATGCTCTAGTTACAAAGCCAATGAATCAAGCCGAGGAGACGCTTTGAAACAGAGTCGAAGATATATAAGAACCGGAGTCGTCTCGGGCGATGCTGTGCAGGTCCCAGCTTCTGAATCACTATAGTGATGCCTCTAAGTCAGATGGACCCTCTATCTGGGTCTGACACCCCCACTCCCAAGGGTGGTATCTGCCCAACCTTGACACCC
This sequence comes from Orientallactaga sibirica, assembly GCA_036365145.1. NCBI lineage: Eukaryota > Metazoa > Chordata > Mammalia > Rodentia > Dipodidae > Orientallactaga > Orientallactaga sibirica. Next base: position 6,543,041 of record JAEOAD010001365.1, read on the forward strand.
CAGGTCTCATGGTCTGCTGCTCCCCACCACAGCTCTGTGTTTGTCCTAACTTCCGGCGATGTCAGGTTTCAGACACAAGCTTACTTTACCATGCTGCTGGTGGGAAGGTGCTGGTTTTGAGAGCTTGCCTGTTAAAAGCTATTCTGCATAATTTTCAAAGAAAACGGAGCACTCTTAGGCTCACATTTTCCTTCCTTCTGTCCTTCCTCCCTTCTTTCATCCTTTGAGTTATTTATCACCCCTGCTCTAGCCAGTGGCATCTCCTTGCTCTGTAGCCCAGGCTGGCCTAGACCTTGCAATCCTGCCTCGATATCCCACGTGCTGAGATGACAAGTGTGTGCCACTGTGCCCAGCTTGGGCTCAGATCCCATCTGATATAGATGGTTGGATGCATGTTTGAAGCATGCATTTTCCCCATACTTCTTACAGCACAGAGAGGCCACGACCCCTTTCTGCTGCCTGCGCCTGGTGGTCTGACCTGAGGTGGGATGATGCAGGACGGAGCCCTGCAGAAAGGTCTGGCGCTCACCCATGATGATCTGTCTATACAAGATGGACGTGTCCATTGTGGTTGGGAGGGGACTATCCAATCATAGAAACCAGGAGGACTGTGTTACCTGAGTTGAGGGAACCACAAAGATGAGCAAGGGATGGGAGAAGAAGGGATAAAAGAGTGGAAGAAGGGCCATGAGAGAGGTATGGAATTATAGTCACATATGAAAAGTCAGTTCTGGTTTACAGCAGTTCATATTCCACTATACAGCTCATGACTATTGAGGGCGTTGATGTTACGCATTTCTCAAAGAATCTACAAGGAAGGATTTTGAATGTTTTACAACAAAGATGACAACTACGGAAGAAGACAGACATGTACAGCATGGTTTGAACATCACATGTGTTTACGTGTATTTAAAACATCACATGGTGTTCCACAAACATGTTTCGTATCAATTAGGAAAAAATTTAAAAGTTAAAAATCTAACAATGTCTAGTTGCTTCATTCTTGGGGTTAAATATTGTTTTTTTATTTAATCTAGAATTCCTAAACTTACCAAACCACCCCTCCTCCACCCCCAAAATATGTTCCATGCTCATCTTCAAATCTGACTAAAAATTCTTCCTACAGATGAACATGATATTCTGAATGTCACCGTAGAAGACTATAAATGCCGTTATTTTCTATTTATCACAAATATTGTCTGGTGCTCTGTATCCAAAGAATGCTCTTGATTAGGAAGACCCTTCCTTTTGTTCCTCGTTTCTAAAAATATAAAGACGATCATGAAAAAAAAAATAAAATAAAATCCTAGTACAGGTGACATGAGTCTTTCCCATCAGACATGTAAATTTATTTATTTATTTTTTTGCCAGAATTGAGGTAGCATCTTAGTATGAGGACTCAAAAAGAATAATTAAAGATCTACATGGACACAAATCTGCCCGAGGGAGGACCTTTTATGTTGTTTTGCATTCTGTGTGTCATTCAAAAGGTTTGCAACTGGGAAATGATGTTGAACTAAAATAAGACAAGAACACATTGAGTGAAATTATACCCTGTCCGACGAGTTGACACCCCCTTTAGACAGCTCACCACGACAGCTCTGCAGCCACCGCTGGTGCACATGGGGGTGACATTTAGACTGTGCAGCATGGTGCGGGAGAGAAGCAATGTCTATGGAGCAGGGAGTACACACACTGAGCTCCGGATGGCAGGAGAGGCCAGAGTCACCTGAGAGCTGCCACTGACCACATGGATGCCACAGCCCAGTAGTCCCCTGGCTGTGCCAGACCCTATGTGCTTTGTTCAGTTTTGACCCTATTAATGCTGGTTTTCGTTGCTGGTGTTATTTTATGTCCTGTTGTTTTCTTTTGAGTCTATGTGTTAGTTTTAATAGGTGCTCATTCCACAACCCCAGTGAATGCCAGAAACCAAAGGTACTACCAAGGACTGCACAGACTGTTTCCCCATATACACAGCTACCATGAAGGCTAATTTATAAATTAGGTAAGATTAGCAATAATAACTACTATAAGCTGCACAATTTTAACAACATACTGTCACAACATTGAAAGGACTCTCCTGTCTGTCTCTCTCTCTTGCTCTCTCTCCATCCCACTATCCTATCCCCATTTTCCTTTTTCTGATGATGATCTGAGATGTTCCACCACCTGTGTAATCAGATGAAGTGGGCTGACCGACACAAGCCGGGTGTCACATTGCACTGCGTGCCTGAACACCAGCACTGAGGCCCTGCAGTTGGCAGTGTGATAAGAAGAATAGCTAATAAGTGACTGATGGGCAGACAGCGCACCCAGCCTGCATATGCTGGACAAAGGCACGAGTCACATCCTGAGTGGACACCGTGAGACGGTACGATGCCATCATGCTAGCCCCAAATGGCATGCAGCCTACAATGCTTAATTGTTTCTGGAGTTTTTCATTTAATTTTTATTGCTTTATTTATTTATTTATGAGAGAAAGAGAGAATGGGCACACCAGGGCTGCCAGCCCCTGCAAATGAACTCCACATGCATACACCTTATGCATCTGACTTATGTGGGTCCTGGGGAATTGAACCTGGGTCCTGAGGCTTTGTAGGCAAGCGAGCACTTTAACTGCTTAGCCATCTCTCCAGCCCTCATTTAATATCTTGGAACCATAGTTGACCACAGGTCACTGAACTACAGAAAGTGAAATGGCGACAAATGGGATATATACATATACATATACATATACATATACATATACATATACATACACATACACACACACACACACATATACATACATACATATATATATATATATATATATAAAATTTTTTATGAGCCAGATCACAATAAGAGGAATGCACTTGACTTTGTGAGCTTTAGGCTTCACTACTGCTGCCAGGTGTGTGTGTGTGTGTGTGTGTGTGTGCATACATACATATATCTGGCTTATTCATGTCATTCACTGGCATCTTTAGACATCCATTCATTCCACAAATATTTGTTGAATACCTACTATATGGCAGAAATTATTCTAGATACCAGAAATACAACATACAGCAAAGCAAACAAAACTTTACTCATGGAATTCCCTTTCCTGAAGGGTAAGACCTTAAACCATAGAGAGAGAGAGAGAGAGAGAGAGAGAGGGAGGGAGGAGGAAGAATTGGTCCGTTATGTTTATATGCTAGGAAAGTGCTGTAGGGGAAGAAGGGGAAGAGTGAAGACCATGGGGAAGATGAGGACAGATCACAGGGGAGGGGTGCACTTGACTTTGCTATTGATGTCCCTGCCTATGTCTCCCTCAGAGTTCTCTCCATGGAATAACATGGATGAAAGGTAAGTGTGTTGGTTCCAACGAAGACCATCCAATCTTCTGCAGGGATCTGGAACTTTGCCTGACACTGGGGAGGGAGAGGACTCTAGACCTCCAGCAGCTGTATCTAGCACTGGGATGGTGTCCATAAGACACTGCAAACAGTCATGAAAGAGGAAAGGCAAAGACACTGGGGAGGGAGAGGACTCTAGACCTGCAGGAGCTGTATCTAGCACTGGGATGGTGTCCATAAGACACTGCAAACAGTCATGAAAGAGGAAAGGCAAAGACGGTCCATCCCTGGAGTTCAAAAGAAGGCATTGCTTATAGTCCCAAGGCAAGGGGAGTAGTGTGTGAATTCTAGCTGCTCCACACAGAACTTGACCCTGACTCCTGCTCCCTAACACAAGCAACCACACCTCCTCACTGTAACATTCAAGGTCCCAGGCCTCTCTCCAGCCCACCTTCCTCAAGTCCAGTTCCTTAGCAAATGTCTTTACTAATACTGATTGCTTTTTAAAAAGTTAACAAAAACATAACAATATATAAAAAAAAAAGAGGGGCTGGAGAGATGGCTTAGTGGTTAAGGCACTTGCCTGCAAAGCCTAAGGACCCATATTCAACTCTCCAGATCCCACATAAACCAGATGCACAAAGGTGAGGCAAGCACAAGGTCGCACATGCCCACTAGGTGGCGCAAGGGTCTGGAGTTAACTGCAGTGGCTGAGGCCCTGGCACACCATTTTCTCTCTCTCTCTCCTTGCAAATAAGTAATTTTTTTTAATTCAAAAACTAAAATGAATGAAAGAAAGAATGGCAGGCTATACAAAGGAAACTTGACAGGCTGGGGATGGCTGAGTGAGGAAGAGCATTTCCTGTGCAAGCATGAGGACCTGAGCTCAATCTCCAGTACTCACGTAGAAAACCAGGCATGGACCTGCATGCCTACAACCTAGCACTGAGGGGTAGAGGAAGGAGGATCACTGGGACACTGATCAGCCAGCCTGATGGAAAACCAGCTGGCTCCAGGCTCAGAGAGAGATTCCGCTGTCCCAGAGAAATAAGGAGAGCCATGGAGGAGGATGCCCACGTAGTCCTCTGGCCTGTGTGTGTGTACACATGAGGCACATGCATCTGCACACACATATGCACACACATGCTACACACAACCAAACAAAAGAAAAGTTAACATCCTTAAGAAAATAATGTTTTGAAAAATAACCAAAATCTCACAAAGATGTAATGGAAGCAAATTGTCCTCAAAGAAAGAAATTTTATCTTCAGGTTTAAGTAGCCTATTAAGTCTTAGGAAACCCAGAGAAGTATTTTCAACATCAATATTCTTTTAAAAACCCTATGAATATTGTATTAAACAAAAATAGATAATCAGAACAGTTTCAGGGTTATATTAAAATACAGAGCTCTGAATATGAAAGTATTTAAAACATTACCACACAATAAAGCTCAGAAAACAGCAGAAGATAAACAAACAAAAGAAAAGTGAAAGAAAATTTAACATACAATCACAGAAATAGAGCCGAGGTTTTTTTTTTTATTTTTATTTATTTATTTTTATTTTTTAATATTAGTAAGAAACTAATCTGACTGCCAATTTGGATCTTGAATGCCCTCCCCCGCCCCCGCCCCCCCAGACAGACAGAGATGTTCAAGCCTTGGTCCCCATGGTGATATCGTTCGAAAGTGGTAGGAGGCGGTAAAGCCCAGAAAGGTGTCTTCCGGTCTTTGGGGACAAACCCTGTTACAAGATAGCAAGACTTTCCTTTCGTCTTCTTCCTCTTTTTTCTTTTTTTTTTTAAAAATTATTTCTGTCTCCCACCATGAAATGTTGCCTCCTTACGGGCTCAGAGAACAGGGATCAAGTGATCACAGACTGGACCCTCTGCATCTGCGAGTCAACCTCACTCTTCCTGAGCTGCTTATCTCAGGTATTTTCTCAGAGTGACAGGAAAGCTGACACACTGACCTGTTCCTATTCAAAGAAAACATGCTTTCCACTAGAGGCACAGCTAATGTAATGGCTCCATTCATTCCTTGGTTGCTAAAAAACAAAGCAACACACAATGTTACATATATGGAATTCACTAGACAAAATGACTCAGGAAGGGTAAGAGTAATATTATCATGACTGGAAAACTCTTTTTTTTTAGGTAGGTTTTCACTCAGGGTGGCCTCGAACTCATGGTGATCCTCCTACCTCTGCCTCCCGAGTGTTGGGATTAAAGGCGTGTGCCGCCATGGCTGGCTATAACTGGTAAACTCATAACATTATTACATACTAAAAAGAAAATCCAATTCTGGTATTTTTTTAAATTGTATTTTTATCAGACCAATCCAAATGAAACCAGACCAAAAGGAATACTTCATGTCAACTGAACACAATGATCTAAGTATAGCACCAAAAAAAAAAAAAAAAAAAAAAAAAAACCTAAAACAAAATAGTAATGAGAAGACTTTAATTCAAGTAAATAAAACTCAGGAAAGATATGAGAAATGTAAGTAAGCAGCAGCTGTAAAGATGCACCTATCTCCATTCTGTCTTTTTTAAAAAAATTATTTATTTATTTATTTATTTATTTATTTATTTATTTATGTTTGTATTTGCAAGCAGAGACAGAGAAGAGAGAAAGCAAGTGAGCAAGCCAGGACCTCTAGCTGCCACTTTGTGCACCTGGCTTTATGTGGGTACTGAAGAATGGCACCCAGGTCATCAGGCTTTGCAGGCAAGCCCCTGAACTGCTGAGCCATCTCTGCAGCCCCTCTGTTCTCTTAACATAGAAAACCAGCAAGTGGGCTGGGGAGATTGTCCAGTGAGTAAAGTGCTTGCTGAGCCAAACATGAGTTCAGATCACAGTACCCACATAAACACAGGGCATGCCTCCAATCCTGTGCTAGAGAGGCGGAGATGGCATCCCTGAGTCTCACTGGCTGGCTAGTCTAGTGAATTGGTGAACTCTGGATGCAATGAAAGACTCTGTCTCAAAGAAAAAGGCGGAGAGCAGTTGAGGAAGACACCTGAGGTTGAGCTCAGGATGCCACGTGTACACATGTGTGCCTGCACGTACATGTGAACCCATATCCATATGAACACACATCTACACATACAAACCAAATGTCTGTAACATGCAGAAATAAAGTAACAGCAAACTAGTAGTCATGGCAAATGCTCAAAGAGCATAAACAGTAACCAGAACAGGACAGGCATAACCGCCCTAGAAAGATGACTCAGAGTCTTTGTGCAGGAAGCACATGGCTCTAGATTTTAATATCCAAACTAGAAAACACAACAGTCAAGCACTTCAAAGAAGAAAATTGTTCAAGATTAAGTGGAAATTAAAAAAAAAAGAAATTATAGTATCTCAGTCTAAACAGAAGGGAGACAACTTTAAAAACTAAATCAGGGCTGGAGAGATGGCTTAGTGGTTAAGGCGCCTGCCTGCTAAGCCTAAGAATGCTGGTTCCAATCTCCAGCGGTTCCAATCTCCAGGTCCCACGTTTAGCCAGATGCAAAGTGACGCAAGGGCGCAATGCTGCACTTCACCACAAGGGGGCACACGCATCTGGATTTCGTTCGCAGCAGCTGAGACACTGCTGGCGCACCCATCTCTATCTGTATCCCTCTCCCTCTCTCTGTCTGTCTGTCTCTCTCTTTCTGTGTCTCTCTCCAAAAATAAATAAAATAATTAAAAAAATTAAAAAAAAACCTAAATCATTCAATAAGAAAAGAAGTGACAAACATCGAGTGCACAATGCAGACAAAGAACCAATATATCTAAGCAAGAACAGTCCTTCATGTAACAGGGCAAATTAAAGAAATAGCTTTGACAGATATCTCTCTTTGTGTGTGGGGGGTGGAGCAAAATAAAACAGCTACCTTAGTGGTACTCAACTGCCAGTGATGTCTCCTCAGGTGACACCTGGCAGTGCCACCACAACAGGGAAGCTGCAGTGAGAGGCCAGGGGTGCATCTGCTCCTCCTGCGGTGCATAGGACAGCCCCCAGCAGCCAGCTGGCCTCCCTGAGAGGCCAAGAAACACGAGTCATCGTGACGAAGACAAGACAGGCCACACTCACATGCTTAGAAGGAATGTGCTGGTGGATACGGCCATAGATGACAGAAATGTTATGTGAAAGAATGCATGGCCTCATTTTGTGCAAATAATTTTCAATAGCTAAAATGGAGGCCTTTTAATCAAAGGCAACATTATCAAAGTTGATCAATGAAGAGAGAAGAGGATTTTAATATTTTTATTTATTTGAAAGCAGAGAGGGAGAGAGAGGAGGGAGAGAGAGAGGGAAGGAATGAAGAAATGGGCATGCCAGGGTTTCTTGCCACTGCAAACAAACCCCAGATACATGAAGTACTTTGTGCCTCTGGCTTTTACACGGGTACTGGGGGATTGAAACATCAGGCTTTGCGGGAACGTGCCTTTAACCACTGAGCCATCTCTCCAGTCTGAGAAGAGAACTTTAAATAATCCACTTCCCATGAAAAAGGTGTGAGACTCTCATCTAAGAGCTGTGGCAAAACTGTACTGGGGGTCTGGAAAGACGGCTTAGTGGTTAAGCCATTTGCTGACAAAGCCAAAGGACCCAGGTTCAATTCCCAAGTACCCACATAAAGCCAGATGCACAGGTGCTTTTTTGTTTTCTTTTTTTTTTTTTTTTTTTTTTTTTTTTTTTTTTTTTTTTTTTTTTTTTTTTGCAGTGGCTAGAGGTCCTGGTGTGCCCATTCTATCTATGTCTTTCACTCTCTCAAATAAATAAATATTTTTTTAAGAAGCAAGCCAAATGGATTGCCTTTTTTAATGCTAGAGAGAGAGAGAGACTGAGAGTGTAAGAGAGAATGGGTACACCAGGGCTTCCAGCCACTGCAATTAAACTGCAGACGTGTTCATCCCCTTGTGTGCAAGTGTGTGCTTACATCACTATGCATCTGGTTTACATGAGAACTGGAGAGTTGAACCTGGGTCCTTAGGCTTCCCAGGCCAGCACCTTAACTGCTAAGCCATCTCTCCATCCTGGAAATAAAATAGTTTAAAAGTATTCTAGGGTTTGGAGAGATAGATGGCTTAGCAGTTAAGGTGCTGGCCTGTGAAGCTTAACCACCCCAGTTCGCTTCTCTAGGTCCCATGTACGCCAGATGCACAAGGGGGCGCATGTGTCTGGAGTTTGTTTGCAGTGGCTAGAGGCCCTGGCCCTTCCATCCTCACTCTTCCTCTCTTTCCTTCTCTCTGTCTCTAATAAATAAATAAGCTGGGCATGGTGGCACACACCTTTAAAAAAATGTGTACTAGGCCTTGACGTTTTCACAGGTTAATTCTATGGCCCGTTCCAAAGACAAGTACTACTTAAACTGCTTTAGAGCTTCACAGAGAAGGGTGGTCTTTCATTTTTGTTAAAGGAGGAATCACTTCATAAGGATGTTTACCAGACAACCATGGAACAATCAGACTTTTGAGCAGAAATGAAACACATCCTAAACATAAATTTAATCAATTTAATAAGCCTTGGCTGGGGAGACTGCTTGGTGTTTGCCACCTGAGTTCAGATTCCTAGCACCCACATAAAATTACCAAGGATGGGCTGGAGACTTGGCTTAGCAGTTAAGGCACTTGCCTGCGAAGCCAAAGGACCCAGGTTCGGTTCCTCTGGTACCCACCTAAAGCCAGATGCACAAAGTGGCACATGTGTCTAGAGTTCATTTGCAGTGGCTGGAGGCCCTGTTACACACATTCTCTCTCATGGTCTCCTCTCGATCTCTTTGAAATAAATAAATAAAATAAAACTTTAAAAATACCAAGCATGGTGGCAAACGCCTATAATCTTGGTGCTCAGAGATGGAGACAAGTAACCCCTGGGTCTCGCTGGCTGGCTGCTCGAGCTGGATTGGTGAGCTGCAGATTCAGCGAGACATCCCGTTTCAAAGAAGAAGGTAGAGAGGGACCGAGGAAGATACCTGACGGCAACTTCCGGCCTCCACACCTATGTATACATACATGCATGCACACCCACGTGCACCCATCTAAACAAAAACGCACCCCACCCATACATATGTGTGCAAAAATAAATTTACAAAAACATAGTAAGTCTTAAGGAGGCCTTGATGGTACAAACTTGTAATCACAGGTACTGAGAGTCTGGGGCAGGAAATTCACAAATTCCAGAACTGCCTAGACTATATATAGATCAAGTTCAAGAGCAGCCTGGGCAACTTAGTGAAACCCTGTCTCAAAATTTAAGGTCTGGATGTGTAACTCAGTGGTAGAGCACTTTCCTAGAATCCACTAGTGAGGGGGTGGGCTGTGGCTCAGTGGTAGAGTCCTTGCTTGGCATATGAGACCCTAAATTCAATTCACAATGCTGAAAAAAAAAAAACAAGTCTTAATCAGATGGTATTACTTCTTTAAATAAAAAGATATTTTAATATATGAAAATCTATTAATAGGGTTAATTCCTTAAATAAAAAGATTCTTTAATATAAGAACATCTATTAATATGATTTACTATTTTAATATTATGTCAGGGAAAAATATTTGATCCTCACACAAATTCCATAAGAGGCATTTATAAATTTAAACATGAATCCCTGATTAAACAAATAAACAATCAAACAAACAGTCCTAATGGGGTATTTCTGTAGCGTGCACATAGCCAGATGCGGTGGCTGAGATGCTGAAATCATGCGCTCTGGCGTCAGAGTGGGACCTGCTGCCCCCCCTCCCACTGAGCACTTTCTCAAGCGTGTGAGTCATTGCAGTGGAGGAAAAGGAAGAGAAACAAGGTTCTAGGTTTGTGAGAACCTACTTGAAACTGATGTGATTCTATCCCTGATACTTACAAGACACTCATGGAAAGAAAAGGAAACAATAGAAAAATATAGCAAGGTGGTTATCAAGTGAATATATAAAGCTCAGTAGTTTAAATTAATGCAAACAATAACCAATTAGGAAAATATAATGGGAGAAAGATTTGATTTAAAGGCAGAGAGAGAGAGGAGGAGGGGGAAGACAGAGAACAGAAGAAACAGCATACCTAGAAATAACCTTCACTATGAATTTAGGGAATAAATGAATAAATAACAATTATTTATAATCCCATAGCTACATCAATAAAAAATACCATTGTGCCCTTGAACATAGCACTCGAAGTCACAGCTACATTAACTCTCAAAAATCTATAAATTTACTGTATTTTCTCCTCATCTACCCTCAGAATGAAAGGAAGGATAAAAGAAAGAAAGATGATGGAAGGAAAGGAAGTAGGAAGACAGGGAGGTAGAAAATTTAAATGTTTTCTGGTGAAGGTAATTTTCACCCTAAGACTAAAGATCATGTGAAAACAATATGAAACTGGATAGAAAATTTTTGAAAAAGAAAACAATACCTTTAGCGGAGAGAAATAATTATTATCATTAATTTGGCTGGAGTAGGTGTAGAAAGAGCAGGCAGGTCAACTGAGGAAAACAGGGAGTGCATAAACAGATGCAAACACATATGAGAACTTAGTAATGATAAGGTGTCTTTCTAATGAGTGAGAGAATAGCGGGTGGTTTAATAGATGGTGTTCGGGCAACTGGCCAGCAATGCATGGAGTAAAGACCAGAAGAGTAGGAGTTGTAACCCTAACTCACTTCTTACATTGAACAAGTTCAAAATGGTTAAAGACCCAGAGGAAGGGTTGGAGAGATGGCTTAGTGGTTAAGGTGCTTGCCTGTGAAGCCTAAGGACCCATGATCAACTCCCCAGGTCCCACATAAGCCAGATGCACAAAGTGATGCATGTGCAAGGTTGCACGTGTGCACGAGGTGGCACATGCGTCTAGAGTTTGATTACAGTGGCTGGAGGCCCTGGCATGCCAACTCTCTCTCTCATAAAAAAAGGCCAGGCTGTTGGGCTTGCCTCAAAAAAAAAGAAAAATCAGCCGAGCGTGGTGGTGTACGCCTTTAATCCCAGCGCTCGGGAGGCAGAGGTAGGAGGATCACCATGAGTTCGAGGCCACCCTGAGACTACATAGTGAATTCCTGGTCAGCCTGAGCTAGAGTGAGACCCTACCTCAAAAAACCAAAACAAAACAAACAAAAAAATCCAGAAGAAAAGGGAGGCTTAAGAAGAAATGAAAACATGGAGACTGATATAAATCCTAGGAATAATCTTGTCATAGAAGCTATAATATGACAGATAAATCTAAGTAGAAAAATCCTAAAACCCCACTATGATAAAGTCTAAACAAAATCAGAAGACATATGACACACCAGGAAAAATATTTAGAACGTAAATGACAGAAGAGGGCTAATTTCCTTAGTATATAATAAGTTCTTGTAAATCAGTGAGAAAGATATCAATCACTCAATAGAAAAAAATAATGGGCACACATTGTGCAGAGCCAATTCACAGAGAAAGAGATAGAAATGAGTTTTAAACATATGGAAAGATATTCAATGTCACTCATAATTAAAGACATGCAAATAAAAATAATGAGAAACCTATCAGATGGGCAATGATTTCCATCTTTGAGTTCAGTGTCTGCGGAATTGTTCTATAAGACTCTCTCTCTCTCTCTGTCCTGTCCTTCTTTCAAATATAGCCAATTTTTATAAACATTTATATTTATTTATTTGAGTGAGACAGAGAGAGAGAGAGAGAGGTAGAATATGAGCATTTCAGGACCTCCAGCCATTGCAAATGGACTCCAGATGCATGGGCCACCTTGTGCATCTGGCTTAAATGGATCCTGGGAAATCAAAATAGGATCCTTTGGTTTTGTAAGCAGGCACCTTAACTGCTAAGCCATCTCTCCAGCCCAAATATGGCCAATTTTAAGGTGCAGTTGTGTGGGTTTGTGTACACACACACACACACGAATAATCAATTTGCCCATGCACAAAGTTCTTGTTAAATAAATTATGAGACTGGTGTGGTGGCACACGCCTTTAATCCCAGCACTAGGGAGGCAGAGGTAGGTGGATTGCCGTGAGTTTGAAGCCACCCTAAGACAACATAGTAAATTCCAAGTCAGCCTGGACTAGAGCGAGACCCTACCTCAAAAAACCAAAAAAATAAAAATAAAAATAAAAATAAATTAATTATGATTGGTCTCTACAAAGGAACTAGGAAATTACAATTTACAACAAAATGCAAAAGAAAAATTTTAAAAAGAATAAAAATTTAGAATGTTTGCAAAGACATGTATGATACTGGGGAGGTTTGAATCAGATGTTCCGAATAAACTCATGCATTCTTAATGTTTTCTCCCTGCCTGTGGCAGTTTGGGAGGTGGAGCCTTGCTGGAGGATGTGTGTTGCTGGGGGTGGACCTTGAGGTTCATTAACCCCTAGCTTGCCAGTCTTACTCGGCTCACTCTCCTGTTGCTGTTGTCCACCTAGTGTGGCAACAAGGTATGTCCGCCTGTGCTCAGGCCATGCTTTCCCCCTGCCATCATGTAGCTTCCCCTCCACACTGTAAACCAAAATAAAAACTTTCCTCCCAGGCTGGAGAGATGGCTTAGTGGTTAAGGCATTTGCCTGAGAAGCCAAAGGATTCAGGTTCAATTTCCCAGGACCCACATAAGCCAGATGCACAAGGGGCACATGTGTCTGGAGTTCGTTTGCAGTGGCTGGAGGCCCTGATGTGCCCATTCTCTCTCTGTCTGTCTCTCTTCTATCTTTCTCTGCTTGGGGGCTTTGTCCCAGCAACAAGAAGGTAACTATAAAAGATATTAGAGTGGAACAAAGTATTATGGCTTGGATGTGAATAGTTCCTTCAAGATTACATGCCAAAGGCTTGGTGGCCATCTTGCAATGTTATTGTGAGGTGGGAGGAAGATAGGTTAAAGTGAACACTGGGATCCAAACAGACCTCCTCCACCACATGCTTCAGCCACAGTGTTCTGCTCCACTACAGGCCCAAAGCAATGGGGTCAAGAGACCATGAACCGAAACCTCTGAAACCATGAGCCCAAATGAATTTTTCTTCCTTTCAGTTGATTTATCTCAGGAATTTTGTCATGGCAATGGAAAGCTAGCTAACACACAGAATGAGGTACAGTCTAATGTAGGTGTTATGTTTTGTGTTTAAAATTGAATATGTAGACATATTTATTTGTGCAGAAAATATATTGAAGTCTATATATTAACTGTGTATGGAAGTTATCAACAGGGTCTGGATTTGCGCTTGGGGCGAGGGGAAGGTGTGAGTCTCATAAAGGCATACATACCCTTTTATATAGTTTTAGTGACAACCATGGTTTGAAACAAAAACAACTCTCCAGAGTGCTGAAATCCAATGACCAAATATCAAAAGGACAAAAGGGCCAGAGGTGCTCCAATGGCCCAATCTGTGACAATTTGTGCCTGAACTATTGATGGTAATGCATTTATAATGACTAGAAAAAAAGCTGCTCAGAACTCACCGATGATAAAATGAATATCTGATTGGCGAGAACAAACCACTTTTCACTGTGGAGGAATTCTAATTTAAGAAACACGGACGTGAATACCATCAGAGTGTCAGCATGGTCATAGCCATGGGCAAGTTCCACCAATGGATACGAATGTCAGTGAGGACAGTGTGACAAGCCCCAGGGAGCCCAGGTTGTCTCCAAGACCCTCCTTCACATTCACAAAGAAGCAATGGTGCCTTTATAGCTGGAAATCCTGGAAGAGACCCTATCGTGACCCAGTATGCGTATAGTCGCCCCAGTAGGGAAAAGACATACAGTCCATGCACATTTCCTAGAGTTACACTGTGGGGGTGCAGAGTCGCTGTGGTGGTTTGATTCAGGTGTCCCCCATAAACTTAGGTGTTGTGGATGTTAGGTTCCCAGCTGATGGAGGTTTGGGAATTAACGTCTCCTGGAGGCAGTGTATTATTGGGGGCGGATTTATGGGTGTTATAGCCAGTGTCCCCATGCCAGTGTTTGGCACACTCTCCTGTTGCTATTGTCCACCTGATGTTGGCCAGGAGGTGATGTCCACCCTCTGCTCATGCCATCGTTTCCCCTGCCATCATGGAGCTTCCCCTTGAGTCTATAAGCCAAAAATAAACCTTTTTTCCCCACAAGCTGCTCTTGGTCAGGTGATTTCTGCCAGCAACGCGAACCTGACTGCAACAGGTAAACCTGTGGCATTTCTGCCTAAAACTGCACAACTTTCATGTGTTTATGAGACCAGGCAGGCTGAGGGGCATTCAACAAAACAGCTGACCACTACACTTCTACCCTGTCAAGGCCATGAAAGATGGAAAAAGTGTGAGGAACTGTCCCAGACTGGAGGAGGTTCAGGAAATATGACAATAAATGCAATGTGGGATGCTGGGTTGGATCCTGGCCCAGAAAAAGGGCATTAGTGGGACATTGGCGGAATCCACAGATTAATTAGTAAGATCATGCCAAGGTTAATTTCCTGGTCCTCTTCACCAAACGAAGAAATGTTAAGATGTTCACGTTCAGGGAAGCTGAGGGAAGGGTAGAAGAGAGCTCGGCACTGTTTTTCCCAATTATTTTTGGTAAGTCTTCCCTGTCTTTGAAATAAAAAACATATATATGAAGTCCATTTAAAAAATATTTTTATTTTATTTATTTATTTATTTGCAAGAAGAAAAAGAGAGAGAGAATGGGTGTGATGCATCAGGGCCTCTAGCCACTGTAGATGAATTCCAGATGCATGTACCATTTTGTTCATCTGGATCTATGTGGGTCCTGGGGAATCAGACTTGGGTCATTAGGCATTATAGGCAAGTGCCTTAACCGCTGAACCATCTCTCCCATCCAAAAAGTAAACTTTTAAAAATACTCCCTGGTAGTCTCGCCGGGATGAGCAATAAAGGACGTAAGGTAGTTTTCAGACCTTCAAGTCATTAAATCAAAATGGAAAATTCTCATTGTTAGCCTTTCCTTGGGACTTCACCAGCTTCCCTGTAAGACGAGAGGCCTTGGGCTCCCCAGCAGTGGACTCCCTCCATAGACATCTTGGGAGATGCAGCTAGACACGCTAGTTGATCCCTCAAAAACTGGGCAAACCAGGCTGGAGAGATGGCTTAGTGGTTAAGGTAGTTGCCTGCAAAGCCAAAGGACCCAGGTTTGATTCCCCAAGACCCCCGTTAGCAGATGCACATGGTGACAGGTGCCTTTGGAGTTGCTTTGCAGTGGCTGGAGGCCATGACATGTCCACTCTCTCTCTCTTTCTCACTGTTAAATAAATAAATAAATAAATAAATAAATAAATAAATAAATAAACAAACAAATAAACAAAAACATTGGGAAAGCCGTTTGGGGTTAGCAACATTGAACAGAGAGGTTCAAGATGGAAATCTCAATCCTTCTATCCAAGAGTCTTCAGCACACACCCTCCAGCCATCTCCTCTCCGCTTGAGTGCTTTGGAAAGTGACTGCCATTTTACGATCTCCACTCCCATTAGGAGAACAGGACAATCATCTGGGACACGAGCCCCAGCCTTAATTCAGGGTACAAAGCCAGGAAGCTGACACGATCATTCCAAAAATGTCCAGGGCCAAGCAGCCGAAGAAGACGGGGGCCGCGGAGCCTCGACTCTTCGCTCCCAGGGCAGCTAGGGATTCACGCTGAAGAGATGAAAATTATTTTGAAAACCAAGGCCAAAGGCCACGGGCATATATTTGCAGCAGATTATTGACACGAGTGTGCCATGGACCTAGCCAATCAGAAAGTAATTTTATAAACACTGTTATTAAACAGAAGGGCAATTACTTTAAGTAGTGGAAAAATGTCAGGGTCATACATGAAATTTTGTGGGTATCACATTTTATTTGACACTCGGTGGATCAATGACTCCAAGGAAATGTATTCAGAAATTATGTGTACCATGTCACCAACTTAAAGCTAAACCTCCCCACACAGATCATCCAAATTTAGAAAAGGGAATTATTTCCAGTTTGTCCCATTGGCTGAGAATCCAAAAATCAAAGCTCTTTATATGTAAAAGTGTGAGAGTAATTAAGATTATGTGGCATGGTTGCAAACATGGTTTCTACGACCACACATTAAGAGAAACATTTTTCATTTTTCTTGATCAATTGAACATGGAAGATTTTTATATTGGTGCTTTTTTCTGTTTTGGTATTTTTTAAATATTTTATTTTATTTATTTATTTGACAGAAACAGGGAGGGAGAGAGAAAGAGAGGGAGAGAACGGGCACACCAGGGCCTCCAGCCACTGCAAACGAACTCCAGAAGCATGTGTCACCTTGAGCATCTGGCTAACGTGGGTCCTAGAGAATCAAACCTGGGTCCTTTGGCTTTGCAGGCAAATGCCTTCACCGCTAAGCCACCCCTCTAGCCCCCTGTTTTGGTATTGATATAGGGACTTGCTATAGTCCAAGACTGACCTTGGAATTCACTAAGTAGTCTTAGGCTGGCCTTGAACTCACAGAGATCCATCTACTTCTGCTTCCCAAGTACAGGGATGAAAGGTTTATTCTGCATAAAGAGATCATGTGTCAAAATAAAATAAAACAACAACAACAATAATAATAATAATAATAATAATGAACAAGTTGGCCTTTTGTGTGTTTTTGAGATAGGGGCTCACTAGAGCCCAGGCTGACCTGGAACTCTGTAGTTCCAGGCTGGCCTCGAAGTCACAACGATCCTCCTACCTCAGCCTCCCAAGTGCTGGGATTGAAGGTGTGCACCACCATGCCAGGCTTTGGTATTCTTATTTATTTATTTATTTATTTATTTATTTATTTATTTATTTATTTGAGACAGAGAGAGAGAGAGAGAGAGAGTAAGGATGGGCGCACCAGGGCTTCTAGCCACTGCAAACAAACTCCAGACACATGCGCCACTATGTGCATCTGGCTTATGTGGGACTTGGAGAATCAAACCTGGATCCTTAGGCTTCACAGACAAGTGCCTTAACTGCTAAGCCATCTCTCCAGCCCTTTGGTATTCTTTTTTAAGGAGTATAAGATGGATCCAGGGGCAGCCTTTCTGGGATGTCTGTTTATAAAGCGAGGGGCCCTAAGGTCTACCACTGCTCTCCCAAACATACGTGAGACTTGGGCTGTGACCATGTGTCACTAACAGTCTCATAAGTGCACAGAAAGGGGATGGAGGAGGGACTCCAGGATCCCTTTTCCCACACCTGTGGAGGACAGAGTCCCTGGTCCCATCAGGTGACCAGGTAGATTATTCCACCCCTTAAAGAGTTTGGAATGATTTCTGGTGGCTCTAGCATCTTCCAGCTGTTCCCCGCCCCCAACCCCGTCCTAGCAATGACCTTGTACTTAGTATGTGTCATCTGGGCCAAGGAAGCTGGGCAGGAGACACACTGGAGACCAGCAGTAAAAATACAGTGTGAGGCTGGAGAGATGGCTTAGTGGTTAAGACGCTTGCCTCCAAAGCCAAAGGACCCAGGTTTGACTCCCCAGGACCCACATAAGCCAGATGCATAAGGAGGCGCATGTATCTGGAGTTTGTTTGCAGTAGCTGGAGGCCGTGGTGTGCCCGTTCTCTCTTTCTCTCTACCTGCCTATTTCTGTAGCTCTCTCTAAAATAAATAAAAATAAAGTATTTAAAAAAACAGAGTGATGAATGAAGGATAACGAGAACCTCTTCAAAGTTAACAAGTACAGTGAAAATAAACAGTGGAGACTGGAGTCACGTGGCCACATGCATGGTTTTGCCTTCTGTGATTTCAATTACCCATGGCCAACCTGGTCCATACATATGACATGAAAAGAATAAAATATCAATCATTTTACATTTTAAATGTGATACTGCTTTGAGTAGCACAGTGACATGTCATTCCATTTCCCTTGGTCCTGCCCGGGGCTGGGAAGCCTTCCTTTCTCAGCATATCCACGCTGAGCACGTCACCTGACCCTTAGCTCTTTGGTAGCTGTCTGGTTATGAAGCTAGCTCTCTGTTGCGAAGCTTACGTTCAGCCTGAGCTTAGGGCTGGAGAGATGGCTTGCCTGCAAAACCCAACAACCTGGGTTCAATTCCCCAGTATCCATGGAAGTCAGATGCACAAAGTGGCACCTGCACCTGGAGTTTATTTGTAGTGGCTAGAGGTCCTGGAGCATCCATACTCAATCTCTCTCTCTCTCCTTTCTATTTATCTATCTCTATCCCTCTCTGCTTGCAAATAAATACATAAAATTTTGTAAGTTGAGTCTATATGGGAGCCCACGCTTCATCACAATGCTGGAGGGTTCCCTTCATCTCACCATGTGGCCTTCACATGGTTGGCTGAGTGCAATCCAGTTCAGTATGTTGAGAGAGCTCACAGTCATGTAACTGCCTTTAAAGTGTGCTCTTATAAGCATGCGGCTAGTCTTACTATGCCTTCTTGACAGGAAATAAGGCGGAAGAGCTGGACCAGAGGATACCTGGCACCCTCCTCTTGCCTCCACACGTGTGCAGATGGGGTACATAGATCTGCATAAACACACACCACATACTACACACACACACCACATAATACATACACACACATACACATACACACACACATAATACACATACACATACCACATAATACACACACACATACCACATAATACCACACACATACACACATAATACACACACATACATACACATAATACATACACACATACCACATACACACACATACATATATACATATACACACACATACCACATAATACAATACACACACACATACCACATACATACACACATACACACACATACATACACATAATACATACCACATAATACACACACACACACACACACACATAATACACACACACATACCACACATAATACACACACACACATACACACATAATAATACACACACACATACCACATACACACACACACATACACACACACATACACATACACACATACACATATAACACACACACATACCACATAATACACATACACACACACATACACATACACATAATACACACACACACATACACACACACATATACACACATACCACATAATACACACACACATAATACACACACACACATAATACCACATAATACACACACATACACATATACACACATAATACACACACACATACACATACACACACATACATACACACACACACACACATACACACATATACATATACACACACACATACCACATAATACACACACACATAACACACACATACACACACATAATACACACACACATACCACATATACACACACATACACACATAATACACATACATACATACACACACATACCACATAATACACATACCACATAATACACACACACATACACATAATACACACACACATACACACACACACATACACACATACACACACACACATACACATAATACATACCACATAATACACACACATACCACATAATACACACACACATACATACAATACATACACATACACACACACATACCACATACACACACACACATAATATACACACACACACACATACCACATATACACACACATACCACATAACACACACATACCACACATACATACACACATAATATAATACACATACCACATAATAATACACACACATACACACACACATACACACATAATACACACACATACATACACATAATACACACACATAATACACACACACACCACATATAATACACACACATACCACATAACACACATACCACATAATACACACACACATACCACATACCACACACACATACCACATAATACACACACACATACCACATAATACACACACACACACCACATAATACACACACACATACCACACAATACACACACACATACCACACAATACACACACACATACTACATAATACACACACACATACACACACACACATACCATAATACACATAATACACACACACACACATATCACATAATACACACACACACACACATAATACACACACACATACCACATACACATACCACATAATACACATAATACACACACACACACATACATAATAATACACACACATACCACATAATACACACACACATACCACATAATACACACACACATACCACATAATACACACACACATACCACATACTACACACACACATACCACATAATACACATACCACATAATACACACACACACATACCACATAATACACACACACACATACCACATACTACACACACACACACATACCACATAATACACACACACATACCACATAATACACATAAACATACCACATACACACACACACATACCACATAATACACACACACATACCACATAATACACACACACATACCACATAATACACACACATACACACACACACCACACACACACACACATACCACATAATACACACACACATACCACATAATACACACACACATAATACATACATACACACATACCACATAATACACACACACATACCACATAATACACATAATACACACACACATACCACATAATACACACACACATACCACATAATACACACACATACACATAATACACACATACATACCACATAATACACACACACATACCACATAATACACACACACATACCACATAATACACACACACATACCACATAATACACACACATAATACACACATACACATACCATAATACACACACACATACATACCACACACACATACCACATAATACACACACACATACACACACATATACACACATACACACATACCACACAATACACACACATAATACACACATACACATAACCACACACACATACCACATACACACACACACACATACACACACATACCACATAACATACACACATAATACACACACACACATAATAATACACACACATACACACACACACACACACATACATAATAACACACACACACATACCACATAATACACACACACATACACACACACACATACACACATACACACATACATACACATACACACACACATAATACACACACACATACACACATAATACACACACACACATACATAATACACACACATATACATACCACATAATACACACACACATAATACCACATACTACACACACATACACACATACACACACACACCACACACACACATACACACATAATACACACACACACACACATACCACATAATACACACACACACCACATAATACACACACACATATCACACAATACATACATACATACCACATAATACACATATACATACCACATAATACACACACACACCACATAATACACACACACACAACCACCCCACAGGCTACACACACAACAACGAAAAGCCACCCAAATCTTAAGGTGACATGAAACTCCTTTCCTTCCCATTTTGACCATATCGATTCCATTTGCTCATGTATCAAGTGCAAACTAGACTGGGGGAGCCTCGTGCCCAGTTAGCCGAGTGCACAGTCCTCTCGCCATGGTCAGGATGGCCTAGCGGCTTGCTTAGCTTCCCCAGGACCTATGAGCAGGGCCTGATAGGGACCAGTGAGCCCGGAACATTCCTGAGGGTGGGAACACTGTGATCCCCTGACATGCCTGCCCAGCCCCAGCAGGACCTGCTTGCAAATGGGATTGCACTCACTGTCGCCTCTGTCCCCACCCCAACACCAACAAAAGGCATGTACCAGGGCTAGAGAGATGACTTAGTGGTTAAGGTGCTTGCCTACAAAGCCAAAGGATCCAGGTTCAATTCTCCAGGACCCACGTAAGTCAGATGCACAAGGTGGCAGATGCATCTACAGTTTGTTTGCAGGGGCTGAAGGCCCTAGCATGCCCATTCTCTCTCTCTCCCCCACCTTTCTCTGTCTCTAATAAATAAATAATTTTAAAAAAACCTAATTTTTTTTTAAAGCACGTACCATGCAGGTTGAATTTGCAGATTAAAGTGAGTCAGAAACATTTGAGGATTTTTGGTGTTAATAAAGGAAAAACCGTTGTGCAATGTGATGCCCGTTACTTTTGCTTGTCTCCTCATTAGAAAGAAGCTTCTAGGTTGAGAGTGTGCCTCTGTCTGTCACCTTCATATTTACAGTATTAAGCCCACAGTAGGTTCTCAATAAATACCTGTGACATGGATATGTGGGTGGGTGGGTGGATGGATAGATGGGTGGATGAACGTATGGATGTATGAATGGATAGATTTATGGATACATTTATGTACATATGTAAGTATGCATTTATATATATGAATGGATAGGTGTATGCGTGTATGGATAGATGGACAGATGAATGAATTGGTGGATGACTGTGCAGACAGATGAATGAATTCCTGGACTCTATGAGTGAAATCATTTCTCTACCCATACACACTGACTGTCCTTCTGAATACAGAAACTTCATCACCGCTCACAACAATGAACCTTTTCGTTTTCAAAGCTTTATATTTAAGAAAGCTCTCTCTCTTTCTCTCTCTCTCTCGTTTTTAAAGCCACATCTCATTGAGCCCTCACAATAGATCTGTCAGAGAGGCCTAGCAAGAATTATTATTCTATTTGCCAGCTACAAAAATTGAGATCCAAAGATGTTAAGACCTAGTCACACAGCTCAAGAAGCAGAGCTAGGAGCTGAATTCAGCTCCAGGAAAATGCGGTTGAAACCAACCTGAGGCACATGTGTGTGATGCCAGCAGCTGGGATACTGAGGCAAGAGACTGGAGAGTTTGAGCCCAGCCTGGGATATATGTGGAGAAATTAAAACAAAACAGGAAGAAGGAAGGAACAAAGGAAAGAAGGGAGGAAAGGAGAGAAGGAGAGAGGGAGGGAGGGAAGAAGAAAAGAGGGAGGGAGGAAAGATAAGAAGGGAGGGAAGAAAGGAAGGGAGGGAGGAAAGGAAGGGAGGGAGGAGAGAGTAGAGGAAGGAGGAAGGAAAGGAGGAGGAAGGAAGCAAGATATATTATAGAGGTGACGCTCCTTACATCTAACCAACTGAGCTAAAGGGTCAAGATGCCAAGTTCCTTATTTCTAAACTTCTGAAAAGCAGTTTGGCATTGTGGAGGAAGTGTCCAGACACGGTTACCCAGCAGAAGCGTTCAGTCGGGTCTTACTTCCTCGCTTCTGCTTCTGCACGTACTCCTAGCCCACCCGGGCCTCACATTGTAGCCTCTCTCCTGCGGTGCCCAAAATCTTGTTTAATGTCTATGAGCGACCTTATTTCTTTCTGAGAGCTTGGATAGAGCAGGGTACTAGGTATGTGTACAAGGAACAACTGAATTTTTAAAAATGTGGGAAAAAATGATTATACTCTAATATGGTCTAGAAGGGATTTCTTTCTGAAATTGTCTCATCCATCAGATTGAGCACAAGTCCCCATGTTGCACTGAGCAAACCAAGAAGAGACCAGACAGACATGGGGCCCTCTCTTATCTACCATGTCCCCGTTTGGGGCTGACTCCTCGCTCCTCCCACGTGACCATTATGGCAGAAGTGCATGGCTGTGTCTGTGATCTGTGCCAGCCCCGAGGAAACCCACAAAAAGAAGTGTGGTGCTGAAGACTGCAGATATCCAAGCTGCCTGGGCCTCACCCCACTAGCGTCTGCGCTGTGTCAGCGTCTGCTGGAGGCACCCCGCCCCCAGACCACTACCCAGCGTGGCTCAATTGTGCATCACAGGCTGGAATCAGTGAGCCTACAGCTGGCCAAACAGCTGGTGCCTCATAAATGCTCCAGGCAGGACCAGTGCCGGCCAGCTCTCCTGAAACGCCACAACTGGTTTGTACCCAGCAGGTGCTCATGGGATGCACGTAAAGAACTCACCTCCTCCTTACCTGAGGTCATGCTCACCTGCCCCAAAGGGCCCAGATAGATTCTCCTTGTGATTCTGAGGACACAGGGGCAAAGGTTCACTAAGCAAAGATGTCCATTTCATCTGCTCAGAATTGCCTCTGTCAGATTTCAAGGTTATTTCTGGTCTGCCACCTGACTTTTTTGGGGGGAGGGAGTGGATTTTCAAGCTAAGGTCTTGTTCTAGCCCAGGATGACCTGGAATTCACTATGTAGTCTCAGGGTGGCCTTGAACTCACAATGATCCTTCTACCTCTGACTCCAGAGTGCTGGGATCAAAGGCATGCACCACCACACCTAGCTACTTTCATTTGTAAAATATAATCATTGCATTAAAGAGGAAATATGAAAGGAAGCTATCAAAGGGCAAAGGAAACTTAATTAAAATTAGCAGTGAAAATGATAATGTTGCAAAAATGTCAACAAAAAGCCTCGTTTTTTTGCACCAACAAAAACAAACTGTAAAGCAGAGGAAATGACACATAAATTAAGAGACCTTTTGAGAGCAGGTATTACACACCCAACCACGGGGAAAGTGAGGGAGCTTCTGACTGGAGCGTCTTTCATAACTAAAGAGCACGGGTCACCTTGTGGAACCTCAAGGGAGTGAGGGAAGGGTTCCCCTCCCCAGGATCCTCGCCTTGCAGCAGAAGAACACGCCATGGCTCTGGATGTGTATGCCACGTACAGATAGCAGGGTAATGAGATGGCTCGGCCAGGTGCCCCGACTCCTGATCAGCATCCCTGTGTCACCTGTAAGCACACCCTCGGACACCTCATGTCCCCTCTTCTGTTCCAGTCAGTGGCTCCACATGAGCCAGTGTCCCTGGAGCTTTGGGCTCCGTGAGTCCTGACTAGAAATTGTTGTAATACACAGTACTTCTAAGAATCCACTTCCTATCCATCACTCCCCTGACAGAGGTCATCATGCAGTCCTTTTAAAAAAATTTCTATCTTGTTTTATTTTGTTTTGAATCAGGTTCCCACCTGGGAGTCCAGGCTGGTCTTGATCTCGCTACGTACAATAGAGTGGTCTTGAACTCATGACTTTCTGATTCAGCCCCCCAAGTGTTGGGATTAGAGGTGGGCTCCTCACCACACCTGACTTCTTCTCCTCTTCTCCTCTTCTCACCCGGGAGGAATCAGAAGCACAGGGAAGCAGGCTTTCTCAAACACCCAGAGCTGGGGCTCAGCTGACTGATCTCAGGCTGGTTGCACACCTTCCCTCGGCATCAGTGTCTGATTCACTTCTAATTCACCAGCACAGCCTTGATGCTCATCTGCTGAGTAAAAACTCATTCATTCTCCCACATCACCTCATCAAAAGCATGTGTGGGCTGCAGAGATGGCTTAGTGGTTAAGGTTTTGTCTGCAAAGTCAAAGGACCTTGGTTCAATTCCCCAGGACCCACATAAGCCAGATGCACAAGGGGGCACATGCATCTGGAGTTCGTTTGCAGTGGCTGGAGGCCCTGTCATGCCCATTCTCTCTCTCTCTTTCCCTCTTTCTCTCAAATAAATAAATAAAATATATTTTTAAAAAGCATGTGTGATGACCAATCAATGCCTGTGACAAGAAAGCACAAACCCAATGTCCTGTGAAGTTGAAGGCTAGAGTATTGTTTTATTTTGTCTTTTCTCAAAATGAAAATACTGGACTGGAGAGATGGTCCAGGTTTGATTCCCCAGTACCTACATAAAGGCAGATGCACAACGTGGTGCATGTCTCTGGAGTTTGTTTGCAGTTGGCACATCCATTCTCTCCCTCTCTCTTTTCCTCTCTCACTCAAATAAATAAATATACAAAAAGAAAAAATATTTTTCTTCCTATAAACTTAGTGTATGTTCTTGATAAGATAGCAGCCAAGGACATAAATAAGCTTGAAATATCGACTCCAAGATGTTTCTTTGCATGGATGAATTTTATAAATATACATATTTTACAGAAATGAACTATATATATTTAAACTACTTTAAAAAAGGACTTAATAACATAGAATTGGCAGCCTTCCAGGTGTATTCAGAGAAGTCTGTTTTATTGTTTAAGTATCTTGCTGGGACATCCCTACCTTGGGCGGCATGCTTGTTTCTGACTCTCAGTGCTGCGTGCAACGGCGAGAGAAGCACCTCTGGGCTTGGCTGTGTGCACATATTTAGCTCTTTGCTTAGTAACACTTTTTAGAGGGGCAATTGATGCTTCAAACCATTTGTACTTCTTTTCAAAAGAGAATTTACTATGTACAGTACTGTTTTATGAAATTTTGCCCTTCACCAATAGCATAGTAATTTTGGTTCCTACCATCACCATGTAAGATAGGCGGCACATTCTTGTTTCTCCCTTTAAAGTTAAGTTTAAAATCATATGTTTAATATATACAAAAATAATAGCTACAGTGTTCAGAATATGATAGCAATAAATTGAGTACACAGACTCCCCTGCCAACGAGCTTACAAAATAGACACCACCTTCTCACTGGCTTCTATTTGTGCATTTTTAAAAGTTTTGAAAAGTTGTCGGGCATGTGTGCTCTCTCCATAGAATCTGTGGATTGAAGGACACAGGCAAGGCACCAGAAGACTGGACAGCAAATGAGTTACCAAGTACTGCTGTTTGTCCATCTGCCATGCATATGTCTCTCCACTTACCCATTCATCCATCCATCCACCCATCCATTCATCCATCCATGCATGCATCCATCCACCCATCCATGCATGCTTCCATCCACTCACCCATACATCAATCCATCCACCCATCCATCCACCCATCCATGCATGCATCCATCCACCCATCCATCCACTCATCCATGCATGCATCCATCCACCCATCCATGCATGCATGCATCCATCCATCCATTCATCCATGCATTCACCCATCCATCCACCCATCCATGCATTCACCATCCATCCACCCAGCCATACATACATTTGGAAACCCATGTATCAATGCATCCATCCATCCATCCACTCACTCATGCATCCATCCATCCACCCATGCATTCACCATCCATCCACCCAGCCATACATACATTTGGAAACCCATGTATCAATGCATCCATCCATCCACTCACTCATGCATCCATCCATGCACCCATGCATCCATTCATCCATCTACCCATCTGTCCACCTGTCCCTGGAGCACAGGGACGACCAAAGAAGACACAATCTCTGCCCTCCTCAAATCCCTAACCCAGACCACCTGGCAGATACTGAACACACAAGGAAGCCACAGATTACTGTGCAGTGAGGCTTCTGAGTGTGTGTGCTTGAAAGCACCATGCCAGGATGTCACAGAGCAGGAGGACTCACCTGGACACCCTTAGCATACCATGCCATCAATGGGCACCTAATGCCATGTCTGGCTCCAGCTTCTAATCCCTTCGTGTTGGCCCGGGGGATGGGAACAGATGTCTGGCTTCTCCCATCCACTGTGAAGATTTATTTAGTAGTATTATTTTAAGCAGCTTTTCAAAGACAGGATTAAGGTCTCTCAAGAGAACCCAGCCGGCTGCTTGCTCCCCAAATCTCAGGTCACAGAAGCCACATTCCATGCAAAAGGACCCCCCGACACACACACCCACAGTGCAAACTGATGCTGAGTGAAGTGTTTATACCTAGGTCCCTCCCACCTGGGACAGGGCCAACACACAGCCTATGCCAGCTGCTCTTTGAACCCTGCTTCTGCAGAGTGGGCTGCTTAATTACGGGGAGGTGAAGACGTACCCATAGGTTTGACAGACACCAAGCCATGAGACTGCTGTATGCCAGTATCATTGACTCAACTTCTTTTTTATGGCACAAGAGTATGGTGTGTATGTGTATGCATGTTCATATGTTCATATATGTATGGGTGCACACGTGTGTCAGAGTGTTTGTGAATGTGGGCGTTTGTGTATTTGAAGGCCATAGGTCGACGTCAGGGATTTTCCTCAGACAATCTCCACATCATTCTTTGAGACAGGGTCTCTCACTGCATAGCTGGCCAGTAAGCCCCAGGGACTCTGTGTCTGCCTTCCCAGTGCTAAGATTACAGGTACATGCAGCCATACCTGGCATGTACATGAGTGTGGAGGATTTGAACTCAGGCCCTCATGAGCACTTGACATTCCGGGCCATGCCTCTGGCCCCTGACTCAGAGTTTTTGCAGAAGCAGGCCAACCTCCTGGAGAAAATGCTCTTACTCACCAGGTCATGACTCCTGGGTATCCATAGGAATCTGGCGGTCTACGCCCTCAGTTAAATAGAAATAGATGTGTCTGTGCTGTGTTGGCAAGGCACATAACATGCATGGGGGACTACACAGGGCAGGGAACTTGATCTGCCTTATTCCCCATTTTATCTCCACTGACAGTGCCAGGCAAAGGGCTGATAATAAATATTTGTTCAAGGAAAGGGAGATGCTGAACCTGTAATCTGTGACCAGATGTGAATATCCACCAGCTTTCTTGTTCCTCATTATTACAAGTAAGTGAGAACGCAGGACCCCAGCCACAACCCCAGTGGGGCAGTGTTGTTAGCAGTGCAGATGAAGTGGGCAGGTGACTAGAGCTTTGCAACTGATGTCTGTGCTGCACAAAGTCTGCACTTCCTGCTCAGGGGTCAGTTGAAGATGCACGGAACACACCTTCTGACGGGCACAGAGAGGTGATGCCATGGTTCATGTTGTCAACTTGTTTGGATTGAGAAGAGCCTAGGAGATTAGTAAAGTGCCCTTGGCTATGTCTGCGAGACTGCTCCCAGAGAGGATTAACAAAGCAAGGGAAACCCACCCTGAAATAGGTGAGACCATTTCATAGGCTGGAGGGGCTGGGGGCAAAGGAGAAACCATCTAGCTGTCTAGCATTTCCCTTTTCTCCATTTCCTGCCCGCCACGGTCGAGCTGCTCTGATGTATAGTCCTGCTACCATGATGTTCTGGCTAAGCACATGGAACCAAACCACCGTGAACTGAACCCTCCAAATCTGTGAGCCTAAATGAATCTTTCCTCCTTTGTTTTCTCAGGCCTTTTGGTCACAGCAGTACAAAAGTAACTCATACAGGTGGCATTTCCATCACTTAGATTTCCTGTCTTGGGCCAGAGTCCTGAGGCTTAGCATAGGGTCCTCACCTCTGGCTAGCAGGTTCTAGAAGGAGGCTGGTTTTCCTACCCACCTTACACACCCACTGGTCCACTGCCTCACCTCCCTCTTGCAACATCACACAAACCGCAGGTGATCTCTCTGGTATCTCCTGGCATCCAAAGCTCACAGTCTTGAGTTCCTATGTTCTCCTCCAAGGAACACAAGGATCAGGGGAAGAACTCTCTCTGAGCTAAACTTCAACCTCAACCTGGAAGCTGGTAGTGATGAAACCCTTTAGCCAGACGTTCCCCAGAAAATGCTATAAACGCAAAGGAGAAAGTGACAGCACAAGCAACATGAAAACAAACAAAAGGACTCTCACTAATTACCTCCTACTCATGATCATGCTAGCTACTCTGATTTAACTTGTGGGTCAAGCAAACAGCACATAATTTAAAAGGGCATAAAAATAGGATGGGAGGTCTAGCGAGATGGCTCAGTGGTGACGGTGCTTGCCTGCAAAGTTTTACAACCTGTGTTTGATTCCCCAGTACCCACATAAAAGCAGATGCACAAAGTGGCACATACATCTGAAGTTCATTTGCAGTGGCTAGAGGACCTGGTATGCCCATTCTCTGTCTCTCTTCTCTCTTTCTCTCTCTGTTGGCAAATAACTAAATAAAATTTTTTTTTTTAAAAAAGTAGTATGGGGCAGGCTGGAGAGATGGCTTAGCAGTTAAGGGGCTTGCCTGTGAAGCTTAAGGACCCATGTTTGACTCTCCAGATTCCATATAAGCCAGATGCATAAACGTGAGGCAAGTGCAAGGTCACACATGCCCACTACATGGTGTAAAAGCATCTGGAGTTTGATTGCAGTGGCTGAGGCCCTGGTGTGCCAATTCTCCCCCCGCCTCTCACTCTCTCTAAAATAAAAATAATAATAAAATAAAGTAGGATGGGAATTAACAAGGAAGAAAAAGGGTTTGGGTCAGAGGGAAGGGGGATACTAGAGAGTAATTGGCAGGGGATAAGATCAAAATACATTATAGGGCTGGAGGGATGACTTAGCAGTTAAGGCAAGTGCCTGCAAAGGCAAATGACCCAGGTTCAATTCCCCAGGACCACTGTAAGCCAGATGCACAAGGTGGCACATGCAGCTGGAGTTTGTTTGCAGCTTCTGGTGGCCTTGGCATGCCCATTCTCTCTCTCTCTCCCTCTCTCTCTCTCTCTCTTTCTATCTGCTTGTTTCTCTCTCTCTCCCTGTTTCAAATAAATAAATAAATAAATAAATAAATAAATAAATAAATAAAATATTAAATGCATTATATACATGCATGAAATTGTCAACAATTAAAAAATAAGAGCCCTGAGTGGTGGCACACACCTTTAATCCCAGCACTGGGGAGGCAGAGGTAGGACGATTGCCATGAGTTTGAGGCCACCCTGAGACTGCATAGTGAATTCCAGGTCAGCTTGGACTAGAGCAAGACCCTACCTGGAAAGACCAAAACAAAACAAAAAAATAATTAAAACATAAATTTAAAATGTAACAATAAAAAAGTACATTTCACAAGGAGTCCCTAGAACAAAATAATACTTCTTACTAGACCCACACTCATCGTGTGACAGAAAAATGTGAAACTCGAGTGTGTGATGCCTGCCCTTCATTAGGAAGCTTCCTTTGCACCAGTACCAAGGTCAGGTGGTGAGCTGCAGACGCCAGTGCAGAACGCCTCCACGTGTGAGAGCCTTGGCCCATCTCCATTGGGTTTGTAAGTGCCAGCCAGGCTGTGTCCCTTCACCGGGCCTCCTTGTGTCACAGCACATGTCCTGGGATCTCCCGACCTCAGCAGTTCAGTAGGTGGGAAAGGACAGTATGTGGTGTGCTCTGAGGAAGTGCCCCGGACCCCTGGGGAACCATGCTAGACACATATGCATCTGTCAGCCTACTGGGGCACAGGGACTGCTGGTCTTGGCCCTGAGCTTAGCCGCAGACAGCCCCTCTGAGCCCCAGTGACTCTTAGAGAATTGTTACTGCATGAACACGGTGCACACACGTGACGGCTGCACTCACACCGAGTGTGGAGAATTGTCGGAGAATTGTTTGTTGGCTTCTGCGCTTGCTTCACAGACAGCCTGTGAACAGGGCAAAACACCTCAGTGTTGCCAGGCTAACCCTAAACAAATGTGTTGCGTGTTCATGACCCTGCATCCCGTCCTCCACCCAACTGTGGTTGCCTCAAGTCACTCTCTTGCGTGTGAACTTGGTTTGCACGTGAGAGAGACTAATCTCTGCCTTGTCTTGTGAAAGGATGCTGTGGTGGTTTGAATGTTCCCTGCACTCCTGCTGAGTTGGTCAAGGAGGGGGACAACCTTGAAGCAAAGGCCACAGGGACACAGCTCAGAGCCGTTATGGGACTTCGGGTAGACAGTATGATATGCCCATGAAACAGTAATTGTGCTAATAATGGCTCGCTCAGTGCAGCCTCTGGCAACTCATAGGGTCAATAATCTAGGTGAGCACAAGGCCACCAGTGCATGATCTGGTGTCACCTGGATCACACAGCTATGCGGCCCAGGAGCCACGTTTCCTACGTGGTGTCGGGTAGCTGCCCTTGGTCATACCTCATCCTCTTTTGTGTGTTCCCAAAGATGAGTGACAGACCACATTGACTGAACATAATTGCTGTGGCTTGAGTGCTGAGGGCCTCTCAAAACCTGTCGTGGTTTGATTCAGGTGTCCCCCATAAACTTAGGTATTCTGAATGCTAGGTTCCCAGCAGATGGAGATTTGGGAATTAAAGCCTCCTGGAGGCAGTGTATTGTTGGGGGCTGGCTTATGGATGTTATAGCCAGTTTCCCCTTGCCAGTATTTGGCACACTCTCCTGGTCCTGTTGTCCACCTGATGTTGGCCAGGGGTGATGTCCACCCTCTGCTCATGCCATCATTTTCCTCTGCCATCATGGAGCTTCCCCACAAGTCTGTAAGCCAAAATAACCCTTTTGCCCCCCAAAAAGCTACTCTTGGTTGGGTGATTTCTGTCAGCAATGTGAACCTGACCGCAACAAAACCCCATGTCATAAAGGTTTGGTCCCCAGGGTGGTGCTGTCAGGAAGTCATGGAACCTTCAGGAGGTGCGCAGCAGTAGGGTAGAAGTTAGTTCATTGGGGCATGTTTATGTCTGTGGGACTCCACTCATTCTCTCTCTCTCTCTCTCTCTCTCTCTCTCTCTCATTCCTCTCTCCTATTTTGCTCCTTAAGACCTAGGCATTAATTTGGGCACGCACTTACACCACAATGGACCATCTGCCTCCCTCACCAGAACAAACCTTTTTCTTCCTATAACTGAGTTGCCCTGGGTATTTTGTTGTTTCAGTGCAAAGCTAACTATTACAGTCACCAAGAGGCTAAGCCTTATACTATTACCTTCATCCTAGTGATTCATAATGGCTTATTTGTACTATCACGATATTTATTATTATCACAATGATTATCCATTGGCACTATTGCATTTGTTTTCTAGAAGGGGAAACCATGCTGCTCAGGGCCATACCATCCCCTTCATTCCACAGTCTATGAGTGTCTACCACAGGAACATAAGGTCGCCTCCGTTCTGTTGCCAACATGGAGAGGGCATCAATCAGGGTCCTAGGCAGACCACACCACAAGCCAGTGGACCTAAGACCCTCAAGCTCTGAGAGGCAGGTGTGCCCCCCCCTCTGGCCACTCATGCCTCCCCCATCAGCATCACTGGCCCATCCCCTGTTTTCCAAGACTAAATGCCCAGCTCGGCCACCGAGCAAATTGTAACAGTTTAAGAAACAATGGACTGATTCCCTCCCCTCCGCTCACAATCAAGGAGAAGCAGAGACTCTCCTCTTGAGTATTTACCCTACACGAGCAGAGTCCCAGAATGCAATGGGGCTCCCCAAGAAGGCCAACTCAAGTGGGCAGAGAAGTATGTCCACTCACAAGACAGCTTTCTTATACAAGATTTTTGTTTTTGGCTAAAAAAAAAAAAAAAAAAAAAAAAAAAGACTGCAGCATATGAGATCTTCTTCGCCTCTCACAGCCTCCCATAACCTATGTGGTCACCAGATCCAAAAGGAAAAAAGACCAAAAAGAGAGAGCGAGAGACAAGTTTCCTTAAATATTGCGCGGCCAACAACTTTGTGATGCCTTTTCCCCCCATGAAACATTGCTACTTTTTTTTTTCCTTTTTGCAGCTTTAGAAAAATAGATAATTACTTCAGTTAATTTCAGCAAAACAGTTCAAACTCATCAGGGCTGAACAAGTATAATTTAATGCTCCTTCTGACGTATTGTTGTGACTAGATGTGGATTGATGATTAAAGTGGCAAACACTAACATTTCTGCGAAATGGCTGACTCGGCTGCCGGCGTGTCACGGGGAGACACCTGCCCCCATGGCTGTGC
Organism: Orientallactaga sibirica; assembly: GCA_036365145.1. Lineage (NCBI taxonomy): Eukaryota > Metazoa > Chordata > Mammalia > Rodentia > Dipodidae > Orientallactaga > Orientallactaga sibirica. Next base: position 6,576,642 of record JAEOAD010001365.1, read on the forward strand.
CGGGATTGTGACTGCGCTCGAGGCTGTCAACAAAGAATATACGTATTTGACAAGGTGTTATCTAATTGTGTTTTTAAAAGCCACGATACATACATCTTTTAATGTGTCATTTGAGGCAGCCAGAGAATTTCTTTTATTACAAAATACAAAGGAAAAAATGACTGCCTTGCATTTTCTTTTTCCCCCCTCTCTCTTTCTCTCTCTCTCTCTCTATTTTCCCCCTCCTTTTCTTTTCTGGGCTCTGCCCTTTTGCAGTCATTCATTGGAATATATTTTGCTTTTTAGTCAAATGGGCTTTTATTGAAATGGTTACCTAAAATAGCTATGCCACATCAGGTCTGTAGGAAGAAAGAACAGTATGATCTTTGCTTGGGTCCTGGTAGGAAATAGCCTATGATCACAGAAAAGCAAAACCCCTCTCGGATGTCCTGAGTCTGTCAAGGCAAGGGAGGTGGGAACGTCCTTCTGAAGGGGCCCCTTTCACTCCTCTTCCCATATCCTCCATTCCTTCTCTCCTTTCCCTTGAGGTCACCCTGTCCTTCAACCCCTGAGCCTCCCAGGCCTGGTCATTCCTTTCTAAGCTTTCTCTCTCTGGACCCAGGATGAAGACACCCCTCCTCCCTCCAGGGCTGTGGGGGTCAGACAAGAAGGAGTAAGGAAGGCAGTAGACATGGCAAACTTACTCTCAGCAGGTCAAGGACACCCTGCAGAACTGGTATCTGAAAGAACCAGACAGAAGCTGCTAGCCTAGAAGCTTAGAGAAGGCAGGTGGTGACTAGGCTGAGAGACCAAGGGGAGAGGGACAAATGACCACCTTCTTCTAAGTATGACAGTGGCTGAGGAGCTGGCTCAGTGGTTAAGGGTGCTTGCTTGCAAAGTCTCATGGCCTGAGTTCAATTCCCCAGTACTCACATAAAGCCAGATGCACAAAGTGGTGCATGTGTCTGGAGTTCGTTCACAGTGAAGTGGCTAGAGGCCCTTACCCATCTATTTTCTCTCTCTCTCCCACCCTGCAAGAGCCTTATACTATCACCTTCACCCTATAAATTCGTAAAAGCATATTTTTATATCACCATATACATGTGTGTATGTGGGCATGTGTGTATGTGTATTGAAAAAAAAAAAAAAAAGAATGGCAAGTCACTGCCTTCTCTAGCTCCCCAGGGGATAAAGAGTAGCAGAGCAGAGCCCAGTTCCTCCTCTACACATGGGGACACTGAGGTCTCGGGTCACACAAACAGGCTAATAGAACACCCATGGTGGGGCTCATACTCTTCCACTTGCCTCTCCCAGCTGTGATTTCCTTGGTCCCCACTTTGAGGACAGCTTCTTTGCTGTGCCTTGTTCCAGCCCTCTGGGACACTCCCATTCAAACAAGAAGCAACTGAGGAGGGTGGAACCTTGTTCTAGAAGGAGTAGCAGGCCAAGGAAAATGCTGAGACACACACAGGGCTCCACTAGAAAGGAACATGGAACATAAGGGGAAGAGAGAGGTAGGAGGGACGAAGGCCACCTGGAGTCCCACTGCCCATGTCACACCAGAGCCTCCTGCCCTGGTCCTCTGAGCCAAGCTGACTCGTGTACTGACTCTGGTTTGCACTCGATCGGTTACAAATTCTGAGGTATGGTATCTCTCCCTGGGAGACAGAAAAGGAGGTGGGGGACCAGGATGAGCCAGCTCAATACCCCCAAGACAAAAGCAGGACCTCCAAGCCAGGAAGCCCTTAGTGTGCTCCTGGTTCTTTCTAGTAGGCTCCATTGGTGTTCTGGGCATAGGGGAGAGGGGGCTTAATGCTCTGGTCCAAGCAGCTTTTTAATTTGTCATAGTCAATGTCATATGGAGAGTCTGGCAATTTGTTACCAGTTCATCAAAGAAGGCAGCGGCCTGTGAGGGAGGGGAAAGGAAGGAAAGAGATAGGGGTTCCTCTGAGAGCAGACCATGCCAAAGCAGGCAAAGCCTTGGAGCAGGACCTACAGTCTGGCGCCCAGACCCCTGAGACCGGCCAGGGATGGGCTCTGCTTCTGGCGCTCAACCTCAGGACACACCAAGAGGTGCACAGAGCACCTGGCTACTGGCCGAGTGTCACCAATGTTGGCAGCTGGCTCAAATGAATGGCAGTGGAAAAGATGGGCCCTGGAGCACCCTCTGGATGAAGTGCCCAGTGACTGCCCTTCCCTGGACGCAGGATGGTCTCAGGTCACTCAGGGAACCCGGGTACTTGCTCCTGTCTGTGAAATGCGGCTCACCTCAGTGGTGCCATGGGAGGGGCTGCGTGTGACCCAGGCACAGCTGATGAGCTGATGAGCGTGAGGGTTTGCTCACATGTGGTTGGCTTTTCTTGAAGGACGCTTGTTAGCACAGTTGAGAAATGGCTAGCTTCTTCCTTCCCTTCCTCTCTGCCTTTTCCCTTCCTTCCTCTTCCTCCCCCTTTGTCTGTACTTCCTTCCCCTCCCATTCCTCTAACCCCTTCTCTTCTTTCCCTCTTCCTCTTTTCTTCTGCCTACTTCTCCATTCTTTCTTGTTTTCTTCCCATCTTCATTCATTCTCTCCTTTTCCTCCCCCTTCCTTTTCCCCTGTCTTCTTCCTTCTCCTTCCTCACCCTCCGTCTGTTTCCTCTGCCCTTCCCAGCATCTTTGTGGCTCTACTTTGAAAGGATTCAATCTAGCCCATTATCTCATTCCCTCCAAATTATCTGAGGAGCAGACCAGCCAGACAGGCACACTCCAGCTCTGAAAACCAATGAGATAGGGTTGATACCGCAGGGGTCACTGCAAGTTTTTAGAGGGCCTCCCTGGTACCAATGGTGGCCTTTTCTCCCCTTTCAGTATCCAAGCATCAAGGAGTGGGGCTGCGACAGGAAGAGGCAGGGACACAAAGACCAGCAGAAACCCACTGCTGGCATCATTCCAGGGTGGGGTTCTGCCAAAGACTAGAAGGGTTTTTGCTTAGCCAATGTGTCACCACCAGGTTCTCTGTGTGTGCCTACTCTTTAGGAAATGCTCCATGGCATTGGTGAGAGGTGACCCTGTGGGACACCGGCCAGAGCTGGCTGACCCGTAGGAGCTCGCTCCATGGGCGGCCACACAGGAGGTGGAGAAACCAGCCTAACGCTCTCCAGGCCTGGGCTTGCAGTGTTTCATCGATACTGTCACTCTGACTGCCTTTGGAAACCCTTCAGAGACTGGTGAGGCATACTTCTGGCTGTTTCCAGAGGGCATTAGCTGAGGAGGGGAGAGCACCACTGAATGCTGGCAGTAGCAGCCTGTGGGCTGGGGTTCCTGACAGGATACCAGCGGGGAGGAAGAGAGCCAGCCGAGTGCATTTTCTCTGCTTCCTGCCCTCTGTGAGGACCCTCCTCTGCCTGCACCACACTCATGTTCTGCCCGACAACTATAGATGGAAACTTCTGGAACCAGGAGCCAAAATAAAGTTTCCTGCCCTTCTGATGTTGCTGATGTCAGGTGTTTTGGTCACAGTGACAAAAACCCACTAACACAGGAATGTGAAGGATTCCACCACACAGGCTTCTCCTAAAGTCAGAAACGTGCCAATCCCAGGGATAACAAGGAAGGTCCCTGGTGTCTCGGGGTTGTGGGGGAAAAATCCAATTTGGAGCCCAGTGAGGCTGGAGTGGCTCTGGAACCAAGGAAGAGAGGAAGCAGCAGTTGATGACCCGGGGAGCAGTGGGCAGCGGAGGCCCGCTGATGTACCGGGAGGACAGTCCGTCTAGGACTGGGCTCCCTCTAGAGACACGGTACCTCTGGCCAGCCTGAGGCTGTGAGGTCTTCACGCAGCATCTTCTCTTGGAGCCGCCAGCTGTTGTTCTGAACACGGGGAGCAGTTGCACATGGGATCTTTTTACAACAGGTTTAATGAGAGCTTCTGCTCCGGCTACCTGGAGGAGATGCTGAACTTGACGGTAGCTTCTAAATGGTCTGGATGTGGGAAAACCTCAGCAAATAACAAACGCAATTCAAGCTTTATACCTGTTTATTTCACACTTTCTTTAATATACCAATTATTCATGTAACACCTAAGTGAGAAATGTGTTATATCTAGTGATCACTCACAAGAATTCGCTAAACAGTCGCACAGCGGATATGTCTGTTGCCCGATCATTTATCATCCTTCTATAACCATGAACATGCTGGCAAATGGGGGGTAAAGTTGATTTAATCTTTGGGTTCAGAAAAAAAAGGAACAAACCCAGAAGATATTTGTGATTATGAGACATTTGCTTTGCATTTGCACAGCCAGTTAGGATTCACAAACATGAAAATCCATTACAGAAGGGTGTAGAGAGTGTGACCGCGTCTTGTTCAGTCAATTAGTGAGCTGAGCTTAGGCATGTTGCTTATCTGAAAACCCACTCCCTTAGTCTGACAAGGTAAAGAAGATATCCAAAGAGAGGGGCTGGGGAGTCAAAGGAGACCTTGTGCCACCCACCCACACTCTATCTCCAGACACCTACTTCCTTGTCCCATTTTCATGCCACATCCTAAAACTACGTCCAGCAAAGAGTGGGCCAGAAGAAGAGAAATGAAAAAAAAGCATTCCCCAGGCGTTGGACCCTCCTTAATTTCAATAGTCTCGCCATGTTCCACTATTTGAAATCCTTGGTGCCACCCTGATACCTTCATGCACCACCATGGATAATTTATCCCAAAATGGATGCTATTTTTGCCTTGCAAGAATTTGATGCATAGTGACTTGTGCATGGAAATTACCCTGCACATCTGTATTCTGATTATGATATTTAGTGCAAGGGTCATGAATAATAATATTGCTAAATATGCTTATTGCCATCTATAAATAAAGGTTATCACGCCGGAGAAGGTTTTGTTTTGGAGTGGCAGAACAAGGCAGGTTAGTTGCAAGACAATAGAGCTTTAATTTTAATATGAAAATAAATACTTAAATTTATAAATATTCAAATGATTGCCAAGGTGCCGGGGAAATGCATCTATGGCTGCTCTGTAAGTGAGCACTGAGTTGTTCAAACTTGGCCGAGCAAAGTGTTCCAAGGCCACCTTCTCACTGTTGAAGAGAGAGTCTCTTTTCAGGATGGAGCCCCTCTCTGATGAGGCGTTTCCTGTGAGTTTTAATACAATTTCAGTTTATGATTGAAAGCTCATCACAAGCTATTTTTTTTCCTCAAGGGTCTTCAACAGCCTGCTAAAGTGACTGTGGCTCAGGCTAAAGAGCCTATGAGCAATAGCAGGAAAGGGTGGCTGAGGGAGGACACAGGAGAGGGGCAGCGAGGACACGCCGAGACCCTGGCCTTGTCAGCACAAATGTGACTGGCGAGAGGAAAGGCCATATTCTTCTGTTGCCAATGCTTTTGATCTAAATTCTTTTCCACGAAGTAGGTGAATGGTGTTTGGGTGTTTGCCTCCCTGTTTTGAATCATTACCTGCCTGTCATCAGTCCATCTACCTGCCTGGGGAGCCTCCCCGATTCATGCACACCAGGGTCTACATTACTCAGGATATGACAGCAGCCTTCAGTCCGCCCCCATCTCCCAAAGGCACCTTTGGTGAATTTCTTGCTACCTGGGAACTTGTTCTGCCACTTTTCCCACTGGCTTGTCTTCCTCACACAGCTGCATATCAAAGGAGTATATTTCATAAACTTACTTTTTAGATTAATTTATTTATTTATAAGCAGAGAGAGAGAGAGACAGAGAGAATGGGCATACCACTGCGTACGAACTCCAGACACATGTGTCATTGGCTCCATGTGGGCACTGGGAAGTAGAACCTGGGTAGTCAGGCTTTGTAGGCAAGCACCGTAATTGCTGAGCCATCTCTCCAGCCCCTTGATAAGCTTATTAAGAGCCCTAGAAGTGACTTCATGTTGTGGTGTACAACAGACCCGGAAAGACTGAGGAAGAAAGATAGTGATTTTTGAGGAAACCACCCCAAACCTAGAACTAGAATAGTCCTTTGAAGCAATCAAGTCCAAAGACCTTGCTCTTCACCTGGGAGGTGGCCCCATAGAGGTAAGCACCCATGAGCCCAGGTCTCAGCTCCCCGGGCACGGCAGTAATGTTCCAGAGGAGGGAGCACCTCGCCCCAGGGACACCAGCACACTGTGGACTGCAGTAAAGTGAGAGGAGCCAACATCCTCGGGTGGGGTGAGAGCTGTCTATCAACACACAGCAGGGTAACAAGAAAGACACTCTTGGCCCCCACCTGCAAACACCAGTCTGAAAGCCAAGAAAATCAGGGAAGGGCACGTCCCTAAACTGCACTGCCCTAGACACCAGTGCCCAAGTATTCTGGGAAGAGAGGCCTTACGAGGAACGAACAAGCCTGACCATGAGGCCATTGCCCCGCTCCCTCTGGCCGCATACCAGCCAGTATGAGAAGGCGAGAGCACCCTGGTGACCATGGAGGCCATCGAGGCCCATGTGTGCCAGATCAGGAGCCTGTGATGAGCTCCGTGGCTCTGGCGATGTGACCCAGGCCTGATGGACAAGGGAAGGGCAGCCTCCAGTTTCCCAAGTCATCCTACTTCGGGAGCAACCAAAGTGCCGATCTGGATGGAGTCCCAGCAATTCAGCTGGTTTTAAACACCGCTGGTTCTGGTCATCTTCAAAGGCCATCCTGTCGCTGGTGCTAAGTGTCCCCACCAAATAGGTCAGTAGCCCCACCAGATCCCACCCACACAGGGGCATGTCTCTTGTGAGCCACAGGCTGCTGAGAGGGAGACATTGTTGGACCTCTCTCTGGAAACATGCTCCAAGCTCCCGGTAGGGCTGGGAGACATGCTGATTTTTTGAGACGCCACTGTCACCCTGGCTGTTCCACGGGGACAGTGCTTGCCTCAGAGTTTTGCATTTTTCTCCTGGTGTTCAGTAGAGGAATCAAACTCCACTTGCCCACAGTTAGTAACTGGTTTTGTCACGTGTTTTTGTTGTTCTGGTTGGCTCCCTTCCTGTCTTGCCTCTTCTCCCTGGGATTGCCCCCGAGCACAGGGGCTATCCTGGTTTCTCGGAGCTCTGGAAGTGTGTCAGTCACTCTGTGCTGTGCCAAAAGAGGAGCAACGGATGGGAGGAAAGACCACTGCGCCCCGTGGATTCAGGCCACAGTCAGCTGACTGGTTGCTTTTAGCTGATGGCGGGGCAGAGCATCGTGGTGGGAGCAGTGCTGATGGCCAGGAAGCAGAGAGAGACAGAGAGGAGACACCTAGCAACAAGTCATGCCCTTCAAAGCCAAGCCCCGCCCCCCAGTGACCGACTTCCTCTAAACTAGGTCCATCTCCTGCTAGCCCCTTCAGCGATGAACTGCTCAGAGGGCTGGTTGATGAGGAGGTCAACACGCTCATGATCCAATGGCCCCTCAGTAGCACCGACCGGGTGACCAAAACTTTAAAATATGAATCTTTTGGTGGGGTGGGGGGACATTTCAGATCCACGTTCTAACAATAACATGGGGACGGACTGAGTGTAAGATCTAGTCCTTTCAAAAGCACAGAAAGCTCGAGGTTAAACAAGGCTTGTGGGCGGCCCCTCACTGTCTTCTCATGGTGACTCCATCCATCTGGAAGGGGCTATCTGCAGCAGGAAGACTCAGCCCTCACTGCCCTCCGGGGTGAGCCAGAGCCATGGTCCGCGGACACCCAGCAGAGCCATCAAAGGATGCTGAGCCCCTCCCCTCACGCAGATAGGACGCATCCACTACAGAGCATCCCTGGCAGCCTCCTGGGTTGGAAGGGCTTAACCGTAGGTCTCTTCCTATGCTGAACCTCTGCAGCCAGTTCTCAAGCCTCTTGGTGAGTTTTAGCATACTCACAGACACTCTCACCCTCCCCCTACCACATTGGCCTAGCAGGCTCCTCCCCAGCCCCATTCTTTTGGCCATATTCTTTTCTTCTTGCAGTGTAGGGGTGGAACCCAGGGTCTTGAACATGGCAGACAATTGGTCTACCACTGAGCCAGACCCCCTTCTTTTCTTTTCTTTTCTTTTCTTTTCTTTTCTTTTTTTTTATACATCTTTTTGAGACAGAACCTTGCTAAGCCATGCTGGCCTTAAACTCACTTTTCAGCCAAGTCAGTCCTTGAACTTGTGATCCTCCTACCTCAGCCTGGGGAATACAGGCTTGTACCACTAGGCCTAGTCTGGTCATAATCTTACTATCATGTACCATTATCTCCTTGTCTTAAAAAAATAGCTTTTTGTACTTTTTAATAGACTTATTCTGAAAGAAAGCTTTATATCAGAACCAAAAGTGGAAACCCAACACTACTTGACATAATTAGAAAACAGCCACATCAGTGAAACAAAGAAAACAGGAGAGCAATATTAAATTCCAGCCAGAATCAACTGCCTAGAAAAGCTCTGGGCCTAAGACCTTCTCCCTCTAGGTTAAAAACTATGATTAGCAAATAGTGGAGAGACAGAACAGCACCAGGCTAGGTTTTTGTCAGAAAGGCCAGAAGAGGGTGACCAAGGACCCGTTTTCCTTGTAGGGCAGTGGCTTCAGGTGACACTCCATTAGTTGCAGGTGCTTCATACCAGGAAACTGTCACGCCGTACAATTCTAGACCTCACGCCCTCTTCCCCACTCCCGTCAACTTCTTTCTTAAATGAGACATCCAAGAGTACGCAAGTGACGCCGTGGTTCTGTTTCTGATCACTGTGACCAGAGCACTCAGCTTCTCCTGAAGTACTCATGATGTCATCGCTGTTCAAGAGAAAGAACCTGGCCTTGGGGCTGCATCTGGTGTGTCGCTTCGCAGTGGTGCCTGAGCCCCGGCACCAGAAGTCCCTGCTTGTACCGCTAAGGGCCTGCTATCCGCCTGAATGGCCCCCAACCGCTGTGCTGCCTGAACTGGGAAAGATCACCCTCTAAGCAATTTGACCTCCAGCTCAGCAGGTGCAACTGAGACTCAAGGCACAGCTGCTGCCTGAGGGAGCTCCCTCGGAAAGCCACATGTTGCAATTGGATGGAGATTGAATGCACTTTGCAGCTGGGGCCTAGGAGAGCCAGTGGGACTCCCACAGGAGGAAGTTGGGCGCCACAAGCTGAAAGGCCACTCGCTCACTAACCGAGAGCAATAAGTTCATGGCCAGAAGTGCCTGCCTAATATGCCAATTACAGAAGCAACTTCATCTTAACCTTGTGATCCTCGGGGTCGGACTGGTACAGGCTGCCAAGTTCACAGGAAATAGGCAGGTCAGAAAGTGTTGGGACACAATTCTCCATCAGAATGCTGCCACTTCAAAAATGACCGTGGTAATTCATTCGGGGAATGGAGTCTATAGGGTAGCTGGCTGAAAGTCAATAGCTCAATTGACTATCAAAGGTGTGAGTTACTGCATGCGGGAGGGTGTTTCCAGGGCATGTGGGAGGGTGTTTCCAGGGCATGTGTGTGCCAGGGGGTCTTTCTTTCTTCCCCTCATGCCTTCTGGGTCAGAAAGCTGATTCTAGGCACCACTTGGGGAGTTTTGTGATGGGTGCTCAAGACCATGCATGGCATAAAAGAGAAGCTTGGAGAACAAACGGGAGAACAATGCCCACGGACCTTGATTTCGTCAGCACCCTATCGTATGTTGTTAGCTACTGGAGTCACTTAAACCCTTCTGAGACCAGATCTAACCCTAGGCTGCTTTGACGGTTGGGGATGTCTCGTAATCCATAGATTATTGAAGTTCACTTTTGTTTGCTGAGATCCTGCCATCAGTGAGATTGTATGCAGACTCAAAAAGTGGGGGAAAAAAAAAAAAAGGAAAGTTGTTGTTGTTGTCGTTTAATTGGATTTCTTCAGGCTGGGGAGATGGCTTAGTGGTTAAGACGCTTGTCTGTGAAGCCTAAAGACTCATGTTCGACTTTCCAGGTCCCATATAAGCTGGACGCACGGTGATGCAAGTGCACAAGGTTGCACATGCTCACTAAGGGGTGCATGCATCTGGAATTTGACTTACAATGGCGCGACAATTCTCTCTCTCCCTCTCATTCTCACTCTCTCACATTTAAAAAAAAAAGAAAAGAAAAACAGGCTTACCTTCAAAAAAGATAATAAAAATTAAAAAATTAAAAATTAAAAAAAAAGAAAAGATCTCTTCCCTTCAAATCTTTTCTCAAAGCTAATTATGGTGGTGAATGCACTGCAATCCTAGCATTCAGGAACTGAGACAGGCAGATCACAAGTTTATGGCCAGATAGGACAATATAGTGAGTTCAAGGTCATTCTGAGTTATCTACTTAGGGGGTGTGTCCAAAGGCCAAGGCCTGGGAATACAGGTCCATGGCAGAACCCTTACTCGTCATGAGCAAGGCCCTGGGTGTGATCTCCATCTCCACAAGACCTTGCCTCAAGAGCTGTGGACCAGGTCCGGTTATTTGCATGCAAAGTGTCCTTAGCTCGTTTGGAAGTCTCTTCTGGTTGTTGTTCCAGAGTCCCATGTAGGGTAAGATAAAGTGGGTAATAACTGTGTGCAGATTTATATCATCGTGAATCATTTTTCCATTCTTTAAATTAATTTTAATTGAATCTCATCCCCTTGACTTTCATTTACTTTTAAATGAGTTTCAGTTGTAAAGTTGGAAAGCAAAGGGACTCCAGGAGTTGACAAGTTTTAGTGTTTTGATCATAGATTATTATATAATGTTGACAAATGTGCCTTGGACTGCAATACTGCATATTAAATACTATACAATACTCACAGTACTCTCAATCCACATGGTATTTTACAGGTAGGCAAAAAAGCAGGCTAACTGTGTTACAATGTAATTGATTTCCATAAGGTACAATTGTTTCAAGGGGATTGCAAATAACTTGCCAGTTTATGACTCTATCTAGAAAGTGGTTGGCCAGGAGAGCCTTTTTAAAAGATGATATTCAATACTAGAAATGATTCCAAGAGACTGGAGGAGGAAGGAAACTACATGAATTTGGGGGTCAATTTTCAAAGGTGGTCTTTCTTTTCCCTTCCTTTCTTTCTTTCTTTCTTTCTTTCTTTCTTTCTTTCTTTCTTTCTTTCTTTCTTTCTTTCTTTCTTTCTTTCTTGTGGTGCTGGGGACTGAGCCTGAGTCCACATGCATACTAAGCAAGCACCCTGCCACTGCTCTTCAGCTTTCAGATACATATGTGCACCTGGCCCTGAATTTTAACTCTTTCTTCCCCCAGAAAATTAGACTCTGGATCCCGAAAGCTCCTGCATGACTATGGATGTTGCCGTTGGATGTGGGGCTCAGAGGTTCTCTCCAGTTATGGAGTCTGCAGGTTTAAATGTGAGTGTGTGTCTCCCATAGCCTCGGGGAATTTTTTTTGTTTTAGTTATATTATTTTATTAGCAACGGACAGAGAGAGAAAGAGGGGGGAAGAGAGAGAGAGAGAGAGAATGGGTGCACCAGGACCTCCAGCCATTACAAATGAACTCCAGATACATGCGCCTCCTTGTGCATCTGGCTTACGTAGGTCCTGGGGAATCAAGCCTCAAACTGGGGTCCTTAGGCTTCACAGACAAGTGTTTAACTGCTAAGCCATCTCTCCAATCCTAGCCTCAGGGATTTTTGATTAAGATGGAGCTTGCACCTTGAGTCTCCAGCAGCCCTAGTGGAGGCAGTGTCACTGGGGCAGATCTTTAGTCCAGCCCCACTAGATGGACAGAAAGCAATTGAGCTCTGGCTGTTCCTATTTGCTGGCTATTTGGTGGCGTCTCTCTGCTCTGGATCTGTGGAAGTGAGCCAGTTTCTTCCACTGTGATGAAGCTTTCCCTGGATTTTATAAGCCTGAAATAAGCCCTTTGCTCCCATAAGCTGCTTCTGGTCGGTGATTTGTCCCAGCAACGAGAAGATGACTACAACATGGAGGCTGTGCCTTCCCTCTTGCCTTGGTAGAAGAACTCTAAACTAGCCTCATTACTCTCCAGACTCTCAAGAGGTCAAGTAGTACAGTCACATTTATTCAACTTTGACATATCTGTGTCTGATTTCTTCCCCAAGGACAAGCCCATGAGAGAGAAGTGGTTTTGCGACATCAAACTCAGTCTCAGAGAAACCTCATCTAAAAAAAAAAAAAATCTCAGAGAAAACTCACCCGACGACACACTTTGACTAAACAGAAGCTCTGGAACCCAAACCGACTAAAGGAAAGATTCCAAGAGGACGTGGGACAGTTTGAGGTGGCACTGGTGGGTTAGTGATAAGGAACTTAAACTCGATGACTGTTATGTAGGTGCACAGTGTATATTACTTGTGTAAATGAAGAACATGGGCCAAGGACTTTCCCTGGTTTGTAGTGTGACAAACACTGAAATTGATGTTTGATTTTTATTGATTTATTAGAGACAGAGAGAGAGAGAGAGGGAGGGAGAGAGAGAGAGAGAGCATGGGCACACCAAGGCCTCTAGCCACTGCAAACGAACTCCAGACATGTGCCACCATGTGCATCAACCTTACATGGGACCTACCTGGGTTCTTAGGCTTCACAGGCAAGTGTCTTAACCACTAAGCCACCTCTCCAGCCCTGAAATGGATGTTTTTGATGTCAAGCTACATTTTACAGATGAGAAAATGTTCTTAATTCACCAGGAGGGAGAAAATTCATGCCACATAGTCAACAAAAAGGCTTACTGGGGCTGGACAGATGGCTTAGTGGTTAAAGCGCTTGCTGGCAAAGCCAAAGGACCCAGGTTCAATTCCCCAGTACCCACATAAAGCCGGGTGCACAAGGTGGTGCATGTGGGTGTAGTTAATCTGCCTCTTTCTCTCTCACAAAGAAATACATAGATAAATACTTTTTTTCAAAGAGGCTTACTGGGGAATGTGAGGCTTGGCACAGGCATTCAATGATGGGCGGGGTGAAGTGGGGCGGACATCCTGATAGGATGCATCTCAGGAGAGATGAGAGAGCGCACAGGTGAGGAGGAGAAGCATGTGTCAGAGCCGCAATGAACCTGGACAGCTTGGAATAGAGAGCATATTGGGGTGAGTGCTGTTCTAGTTACATAAAGGGCATGATGATGCCAATGACGGGCAGTTCTTGGAATAGAGAGCATATTGGGGTGAGTGCTATTCTAGTTACATAAAGGGCATGATGGTGCCAATGACGGGCAGTTCTTGTGAGTGACAGGGCTCCTTCCTAGTTCTCCATGAACACCCTCAGGACCTATTGATCACTGGAACCCAATCACTTTTCTTGAATCCTTGTCTGCGGCCAAGCTTGCCAAGCCTGAAGAGCTGTGGACTTCATTCACTTGCTTGTCCATTTATTAATTAATCCCTCCACTACATCTATGCTATCTTTGAGGACGTACTGTGTGCTAGGCACTGTGCCAGGAGCTACTGATGCACCAATGACAGCTTCTCCAAGGGGCTGTCCCGTGGAAGTTCACCACGTAGGAAGAATTTCAGCCCATTCTTGGGCATTCTCAATGTGCCTAGGACTGTCTTGCAGGTAGCTTCAGGTGTGTGGCCAAATACCTGGGAAAGTCAACATCAAGGGGGAAAGTGTTCTGTAGGTTTATGGCTCTAGAGGGGTCAGTCCACGGTCAGCTGGCTGCATTATTATGGACCTGGAGTGAGGCAGGGCACCATGGAGGTAGGAGCCTGATCACAGAGAAGCCAGAACTCCTTATGACAGCCAGAAAGAGATAGTGCGACAGAGACAGGAGAGACAGACAGACAGAAATGAAATGGGGAATTTTGGGGTTCCTTGCCAATACACCAATGTGCCAACACACCAATAAATTAAAAAGAAAGAAAGAAAGAAAGAAAGAAAGAAAGAAAGAAAGAAAGAAAGAAAGAAAGAAAGAAAGAAAGAAAGAAATCTGGGCCAGGCATGGTGGCGCACACCTTTAATCCCGGCACTCAGGAGGCAGAGGCAGGAGGATCACTGTGAGTTACTGAGACTACATATGAATTCCAGGCCTTGGCTAGAGACCCTACCTCAAAAAAAATCTAGATTATTACCTTATGAATTTAAAGAATTAAAATCCATAGACCACAGGGTAAGGTTTAGAGAGACTTTATTAGATTAAGAGAAGGAAAGAGGAGGAAGAGCAGAGAGCTCCTGCCATGCGGAGGGCAGGAGGGAGTAGAGAGCCCATGTGAAAGTAGACTTAGCCATGCCAAGAGGAGAGGAGGCTTACCAGGACCTGGAAGTTCAGGAGCAATAAGCAGCCAGCAAAGAGAGCTTGCCTACCTGGCAAAGCTCTATTTATAACCTTATTGTGGTGGGCTTCCCTTCAGGCTGAAATGAGCCACAGTGAGGGTTGATTGGTCTGGGCTAGGGGCTGGCTCAAAAACAGGCCAGCCATGATGCCAAGCTTTGGGGCTGAGCTTAACCATCCACAATGCCAGGTTTAGGTTTAGTCCTTTGAGGAATCTTAATGTTTGGAAAGAGAAATTCCTTCCTGGGGAGGGACTCAGATTGTTTATAGAAAGAAAGACTGATCTAGGGAACTCCTTTAGGCAAGAGATAAGGAGAAGCCAGATTCTCTGACCTCTAGCAAAGTAGAGACTTCAAGGGCAGGCTCTAGAACATTCCCTGCTATTAATTTTGAGGGCCCAGTCACCTTAAATATAATAGGTAATGTTGATCTGAAAGAAAAGTTAACTCTTAGAGAATAATAGGCAAGAGAAAACACATACACAAAAACTCAGGTGTCTGTGAGGTGTACACGGGGGAGCAGGATCCAGGATGAAAACTTGTGTGGAATATTCCAAAACAGGAAGAATGCTGGTAATGCACTGACCATGAGATGACAGAAAGCGTCCAGAGCTGAGTCTTCAGAGACCCAGCATTTCCTGAACTGCTCCTCACAAAGGTATTGTGTGTGTGTGTGCGTGTGTGCGTGTGTGCGTGTGTGTGTGTGTGCGTGTGTGTAGAGAGGAAGGGAGGGAGGGAGGAAGGGAGGAAGGGAGGGAGGGAGGGAAGTATTTCTACACTTATATTTAACCATGACTGATGTTACTGTTTCACTGAAAGAAAGAAATCACAGTGGCAGGGGCAACTGGAAGAACCACGATTTCAGAACGCTGAACACACAGCACCTTCCCGACAGCTTTCAAACCACTGATGCCTCTTCCTCCTGAGAGAGGGTGCAGTTAGAGTGACTGGACCCCTGGAAGTGAAAAATGCAGGAAATCTGCATTTGCTAGAAATGAAACATGATCTAACTTCTTATCTCTTACCTAGTTCCCTAGACCTGTTTTTTTTGCCTCCCCCCCCCCACACACAAACAACTAGGTGCCCTCCTGGGAAGGAGGTCTTTTGTAGGATTTAAATATTGTGCTTGGTCAAGTTCATCGCATGGAAACTTGGTGTCAGGGCTAGCCTCTTCCTGAGACAGCCCCAGGCCCTAACCAACCAGCTGGCCCTCTGGTTCACCTAAGCCAGAAGACAGCCCACCACTACAGGTTTATAAATACCTTTGCAAAGGGAGGGTGGGCTTTCTGACCACTTGGGAACTTCCAGCTCTGGGTGAGTTTTTCCCTTAACTGGGCCTGGACTGGCTCAGTCTAGGCCTAGGCCCAGCCGGTGGGTTCTTTTCCTCCTCCAGCCCCACACTTGACAGGAGCTCCTTGAACTTTTGTCTCTTTCCATGGTTTTTCCAGGCCCTCCACATGGGCTCTCTAGCCAAGTGGCTGCTTTTCCTTGGCTCTGTACTTCCCTCACTAAATATAATTTAATAATTATCCTTCTCAGTCTTTTTTGTAAAATTCATTTTTTATTAAAATTGGAAATGAACATAGGGTTTGGGGTTCAAGGACTTTCCTAGACCCCAAGCACCCCATTACACTCCTGCTGCTGAGGAGTTGAGAGCAGAACTGCCATGGGCACTAAGAGACATTGTCTGTCTGAATCCTCTGTGGAGGGCCAGAGAGGAGGCCCCTGCACCTGCTTGGAGCCTCATGCAGGGCTTGCATGTGTTGCATGCCAGGAGACCTGCCTGGGAGACAGGCTTGTCCACAGCCCTGCTTGTGGAAGATGCACTCACAGCATCAAGCTCCAAGTGGGGCTTGCCCCTCAGCATCTTGGATGTGCTGGCACAGCACACTGTGAATGCTTGCAAACACTCCACACAAGACCCATACCAGCATGGGTGATGCCCTTGTGCAAATCACATATATACCTCAGATTACTTTGCCCTGTCTGCTTGTGAACTTTCCTCATCTGAAAACCTTTTTCTTCATTGCCGTAGTCAGGCCTGAAGAGCATTGCTAGGGTCCTCAGGGCCCACTGAATCCCTTTCTCCATACACCATCACCTATCATGATGCCAGTTTACTTATTCCCCTCCTGTGATTGAGGGTCTCCTTCCAACAGGTTCTATGACTCACCATATGGCCCATGCGATCTCCTAGTGCCACCCTGTCATGGTACAGAAGGGCACCTGAAAGAGATGAAAACTTCCCCAAGATCAATCAAAGGAGAGAACCTGGGTCACCATCAGTTATAGTCCTGGAAGTTGCAGTGTGCACATGAATTGTTTCCAATTGTTTGAGCATCAGTATTTCTCCCTGGACATGCCCCTTAGAAAGCTTGGGTGCTTCTCTTCTTTGGGGGGCGGGGATGCTCTGCCATTGTTCTTTGGTGCCTGGCTCCTGTCATGGTTGTCCAGATGCCAGCCAAAGCCTCCAGAACTGATACCGAGTCCTTCCTAGCAGAAACATGACCAAAACTGTCTCATCGCTGTTGATAACTGCCCTGGAGATTTTAGCCTATTTCTCTTTTCTGTTCTGTCGCTTGGAAAATTCTGCTCAGAATCCACAATGCTTACTTCTCTAGGGTTTTGGGGCACCTGATCTTGGATATAACTTCTTCATTCTTGTACCTTCTTGCTTCTAGTCAATGCCCAGAAAACTTTCTTCGTGAGAGTCATCACCTGATCTTGGCTTCTAAGTGCATCCCTTGGATAAAAAGATCCCTCTTTGGTCCTCAGAGCAAAATCCTCCATCACAACGAGCAACTATAAGTTTCCATGATAAATTTGCAGGCAGGGGAGGAGGGAAGTTGAAGTTAGGAATTTGTTATGATTTATCACAAAAACGTTCATTTCAGTTGTTTGGTGGATATTCTAAGGTCTACTTCTCTAAGTGTTATGTGTTGAATCCCACAGGATCATGTTTTGAATGTTTGGTCCACAGCTGATGACCTTATTTTGAGGTTATAAAACCTTGGAGGGGTGGGACCTGCTGGAGAAGACAGGTTACCAGGCAGCTCCTTCCCCTTTATCCCTGTCTACTTCCTGTCTTGCTCTCTGCACTCTGCTCCACCGTGATGTGAATAGCCTTTCCCACTCACTCCTGCCGCCATAAATTGAGCTTCTCTGCCATGCATCCCTCTCCATGATGGATGGGAACCCTCTAAAACCAAAATATAAGCCAGAATCAACCTTTTCTCCCTTAAGTTGCGTCCACTTGTGGTCACAAGTCATACTAACATTACAAATATGCTAGGATTGTGTGGAATCCAAGATTTAGAGGACTTTAAAGAAAGCTGTTAATGTTCACAATTCCAGAAGCTGTCACTAAGTTCTCTGGGGAACTATTTATGGCACGAGGACTGATGGATTCCTATGGGTCTTGGAAAAAAATGCTGGGCCCACCTGTGGCCACAATCTGAGTTCACCCATGGGATCTGTAGAAGCATGTGGCCCTGGCTCGGTAGGGGGCATCTGTGGAGTCACCAGCAGGGAGGACCTCATGTAGTCAGGTGTTAGACATGTCCTCACTACTGTAGACACTCAGGTGACAAAGAGGTCCCAGGGAGGCATGGGGAGGGAAGGATAGGAAACCTCTACTGAGTCCTGGAGATGAGCTGGAATTTCCTTGAGCTTTGTCTCTGCAACTCCCCAGAGAATCACAGTGAACTCAGGGCTACTTCCCAAACCAAGGATCTATTGATATAGACAGTGGCTCACATGCCTGGGCTCTACCCAGCCCTCCTGGATAAGGAAGTGGATAAGGAAGCCTGGTTTCCAACACGACTGCCTTTTCACAGGCGCACACAAGTACCATCAACAGAACTCCTGCTTGTGTGCACAGAGGCATACCTCTCTAGCTGCTGCTTCTCAGGCTTTCTCACCGTCGCTGCCCCGGGGACATCCACATTCACTCAGGACAAATTCCTGAGGCAAAGCCTGATGGCCCAGGTTGGATTCCCCAGCACCCACGTAAAGTCAGATGCACAAAGCAGCACATGTGTCTGGAGTTCATTTGCAGGTGCAAGAGACCCGGGCAATAGCCTATCCTTTCTCTCTGTCTCAATCTCTCTCTTTCTTTGCTTACAAATAAATAAATTTTAAAAAATTAACAAAGCCCTAGAAACTGATCACATTCTCAGGATCTAACTGTGTTGAGATAGTAAGAAGTGCAAGAAGAGTGCCAAGAGAGAAACTGAATAGAGAGACCTTCATTTATTTATTTATTTGAGGAGACAGAGAGAGAATGGGAGTGGCAGGGTCTTGCAAACGAACTCCAGACTAATGTACCGCTCTGAGAACCTGCCTTTACAGGGGTACTAAGGAATCAAACCCAGGGTGGCAGACTTTGTGAGCAAATGCTTTTAACTCCTGAGCCATCTCCCCAACCCCCCAGGGATGTTCTCTTTGACAGATTCACTGTCCCCACTGAGTAAGAGAGATGGGTCTTAGGTAAAATGGATGCTTCTATTTCTGGGGGAGCAAAGGAGCACTGGGTTGACCATCCTCCCCTTGCTTGGAGCCCAAAGTGACTCTGTTTCTGAAATATCAGATCTCCAAGTCAGAAGGACATCTTTTTAAATAATCTGAAATTGCTTGGCTGGTTTTAAAGCTTTCCTCCAAAAAAAATAAGATCTCTTCAGATTCCACGTCTGAACTTTCAAACAACAATTTTATTTAGAGAACAGATTTATTCATAAGTAAATAGGATCCAGGGTGGGGGCAGTCAAAGGAATGGGAAGCAGTGATTGGGCGCTTATCAGCACAAAAGCCTCACTGTGGCCAGCAGCGGAGCCTCTCCCGTCCCTGCACCTTTCAAAACTCATATGTAACCATATCTGTTTTAAAAGAATGATTGATTTTGCTCCCATAGCCTGCGAAACTCTCTTCATCCCCACCACAGGAAACTTGAGTCTGATTTTAATGAGCTTCAATTGGAATGTGGCCTTTGAAAAGGAGTGCATTTGAAAAGATGGAACATTAAATTTTGTAATGATGTAAAACATCTTCAATTTTTGACAGGACAATGGTGCTTATTGTGCTTTATGAGTCCACTGGCGATTCAAAGGTCACTTTGTATATGACTCCACAGACAGGGGCAGCACTGAATGAAAATTAGGTTACATGTGATCAGCTTTATTATTAATCAGACGAAAATGGATTTTTAACATTTTTCTAATGAGCAACAGAGAAGGAAGAAAATATCACGAATAAAACTACAGAAGATCAAGAATGACCGAGGCTTAAAAATGTGCCACGGCCATATCTAAAAATGCACGTTAAATCTGAAATACTTAAATACTGTCTCGAGGAATAAAATGCGGCTGCATATTTTGGTGTCATAACTACACACAGAGCTGCTGAAATACCTCGTCTAATTTACTATCTCTG
Organism: Orientallactaga sibirica; assembly: GCA_036365145.1. Classification (NCBI taxonomy): domain Eukaryota; kingdom Metazoa; phylum Chordata; class Mammalia; order Rodentia; family Dipodidae; genus Orientallactaga; species Orientallactaga sibirica. The sequence continues at coordinate 6,596,189 of JAEOAD010001365.1, forward strand.
TCCTTTGTTTATAACTAACGAATGATCTGATTTCTCTGCACAGTATATTACTGCGGCCCCCAAGAACACCAGGCTGGGTGAGGCTGTGTCACTATTTTTATGATAAATCCTGTTTTCTAGGGGCTTATAACTCAGCTGTAAATATGTAATTCGGGCTAAAACTTGGCATACAAGGCCTCAGCCAGAAAGTAAATTTACGTTGCACTACTGTCCCACCCCCATCTAATTTTTAAAAGCGTTTCTCTGCGCGATGCTTTGGTATTGAAGAGATGAGGTATTGAAACACAGGAGGAAGCAAAAACAATAAATAAATGCTTGTGTTTTAATTTCTCACTCAAGCCTTTTTTCAAGATACTCTGAGAAACATATCAGAATACTGATAAAAAGTAAAGACTCCGGTTCTAAAATCCACACAGGTGACAGAAGTGTATTGAAAGTACAGATCTGAAGAGTGTGCCATCAGGGAAACTGAGGCAGGATGTGCAGTCTTGACATGAACTTTCCCAAAGGCCACAGCCATTTCTGAAATGGCCAGTTCCTCTCTCCTATCTGTCCACATGGGAAGAGCACCGAGCAACACTGAGCTCTGCATTAGACAGTACAGCCCCACGGGGACCAGTGGGTTTTGTGGGGACTCCTGGATCCCCAGACCGTGTCGTGCAGACAGTGCCCTGCAAGTGTACACAGTACGCCACACACCGAGGATGTGCAGATGAACACATGACATGTGAGCGGCGGGTGCCCGCTGATGTGAGCAGAATCTGCCCTGTGGACCACAGTGTGGGAAATGAAGGGGAACCGTGTGGATGTTGTCACATGTCACATGTCACATGTCCATGTCCCGGCAGAGAGCAGACAGCAAGCTACCCCAGAGCAGAGAGAGGCGGATGCCTAAAGAAGGCAGCAGGAAGAGACAGGAGCTCCATAAGTCAAGCAGATTCCTGGGATGCTATGGCCAGGACTAGAAGCTGGGGAGAAGGAAGACTGCCCTGAAGACAGACTGACGGCATGGCAGAGACAGAGAATGAGAAAGGTGGGGCCGGCTGATACTGAGGTCAACAGGACACACACACACACACACGCACACACACGCATGCACGCACGCATGCACGCACGCACGTCGTACACACACTCAGGGCTCAATGGGCACCACCACCACCTGCCGTTACTGCCTCAGCATGGCATTTGTCCCAGCCCTTCCCATTCCCACCCTCTACCTCAGCAGCCACCCTGGGTTTATTGAGGCATACTGCCCCCACCTTCCAGAGGCCCTTGGGCTCACCTGGTATAAAAGGAAGGGCTAGGACCACTGTGTAACTTGTGGGACCCACTGGGAAAGGGAAACGCAGGGTGCTTTGTTAGAACACTACTAAGAATTCCAAGAGCTAGGGGAATCACTCAGTAAAGGCTTCTCATGCAAACACGAGGAGGTGAGTTCAGATCCCAGCCCCAGGGTGAAAATGTTGACCACAGTAAGTGGTAAATGCCTGTGATGCCAGCCCTGAGGAGGCAAAGACGGGTGTCCTGGAACTCACTAGCTAGCTAGTCTAGCCAAATGAGACAATACTAGGTGCAGCAAAGACAGTGTCTCAAATAAGAAGGTGTATTGTGGGGCTGGAGAGATGGCTTAGAGGTTAAGGCACTTGCCTGCAAAGCCAAAGGACCCAGGTTTGATTCCCCAGTACCAACATAAAGCCAGATGCACAAGGGGGCGCATATGTCTGGAGTTCACTGGCATGCCCATTCTCTCTATATATATCTGCTTTTTTCTCTCTCTCAAATAAATAAATAAAATATTTTAAAAGGAGGTGTATTGCATATAGAAATTGAGTATGACACTCAATGACGAACTCTGACCTATACACACAGGTGCCCATACACATATACACATGCCATATACACATGCCATATACACATGCCCGTCCAGCACACACACACACACACACACACACAAAGAATTTCAACAGGACAGCAGGTGACCTCACTAACTACAGAGCTCTTCAGTTCATGGGGCTTTGGGGACACTCACCCATAAAGCCAGCCATGGTTGGGAGTGCTTACAGTGGCCATGTACCACCTCCCTCTGTTTTCTCTTCGGTGTCTCTCCAGCTGCATGAGCCCTTGTCCTCTGGTTCTTGTTGGCTTTCACTGGAGTGTGCTCCCTAGATCCTCCTGCCCATTCCCAGGCCCCCTTCGACTTTTCAAAGAAATTACTTGCAAGCAGAGAGATAGAAGAGATACAGATAGGGAGATAGAATGAGCACGCCAGGGCCTCCAGCCACTGCAAATGAACTCGAGAAGCATATGGCACCTTGTGCATCTAGCTTTAAGCGGGTACTGGGCAACTGAACCCAGGTCGTCAGGCTTTGCAGGCAAGTGCCTTAACCAGTAAGCCATCTCTTCAGCATTTTGTCTTGAATGTCGCCCCATAGGCCCTGACTCCACCACCCCATGTCAAGTAGCGGTTCTGCACACCATCCCTAAACGCCTTCCTTACCTTCTTTTCCTCTCTCACCTCCTCCCCCAGGCTTGAACAAATTGCCTCTGGAACGGGAGCTGTCTGCAGGCAAGGAAGGTTTTTTAAAAAATATTTTTATTAGTTATGTATATAGTATATATACAGCCATAATGGTGCCATTGTTAGCCTTCTCCCTGTCCTCCCCCCGTGGGTAATGTGGGTCTTGCCTTATGGGGGTAGCTATCAGTTATGCGGGAGAGGCAGTGTTTTTAAATTTTTATTTATTTATTTATTTATTTATTTATTTATTTATTTATTTATTTATGAGGGGGTGAGAGATAGATAGAAAGAGGCAGATAGATTACAAATCGACTCCAGATGCATGTACCACCTTGTGCATCTGGCCTTACGTGGGTACTGGGGAATTGAACCTGGGTCCTTTGGCTTTGCTGACAAGTGCCTTAACCACTAAGCCATCTCTCCAGCCCAAGGCAGAGTTTTTGTCTCTTTGCTTCACCCATGGTCTTGAGTGCTTAGACGAGAGTCTGGCACATGGGCACCCTCAGGAAGCATTTGCCGAATGCCTGGCTGGCCATTTCCTTGGTCTCCTTTGTCCCATTGCAACAGACAGCATCTGCTGGGCAGAAAGGACAGTCTGGGAGGCGGGGTAGACAGAGTGGGCTGTGGACGTGGAGACCCATCAACACTGAATGAGATGTCCACTGCAAGCCACGCCACCCAGGCCTCATCCCCTGGTAAGTGCTTCTGTGGTCAGGACTTAGGGGAAACAGCCTTGCAGGGCTTAGGGCTCCAGCTGTTCGCTTCTGTGCCCTAATGCCAAGGAGAATTTCTGGCAGAGGAGAAACGGCCCATAAATACTTGCAGAGTGACATCATGAATAAACAAAGGATCAAGTGAGGGAGCAGATTCTACAAACTGCACAGCCACTCCCGAATTAGCCGACACCAGGAGGAAATTTGTTGCTTAAAAATAGTTTGTTTTAAATTTTATGTTATAATATAAATATCCATATACCATGCTATATAAGCACGTGGATACGTGCATCCCATTGGGATATACTTCCTCCCAGTCAAATAGATGGGATAAGGTGTCTGCACCGTTTTGTTGCCATGCTAAGACCTCCCCGGTCCTGGGCTCTTCACAGCATGGCTCTGGGGGCCTCCGTGGAATGATCTATTCAGGGCTAACTTCCATGGAGGAAGCTCTGGGTTCACTGAAGCCAGAAAGACCTGGTGATTCCTGTCTGACTTGTGTCCTCCCCTTGGTGTACTGAAGCCCCTCATCTGTGTCTTGGCCTTGGGAAACAGTGAAGATAGAAAATAATAATAATCGTGCTTTCTGACCCTTTGCTAGTTGCGTGGCACTTGTTGAATGCTTTCTGAAAGGGTGCCTGGGCCCATCTCCCCAAGGCAAAGCGTAGCTCGGCAGTGGGAGGTGGTCAGCTTAGAGGTCACTCCTCGATGCTCTCGGCAGAGGAATCAACCTGGAGATGTTGCCTCTTCCCTTAAAGGGTCTCTCACTATCTTTGACCATGTTCTGATTCCTTGCAAAGCTACCTGTATGAGTACAGACCGAAAGAAAGAGTACTAGAGACAGAAAGCAAGTAACCCTTCTCATTGCTTCTCAACTTGGGAGCTGGCAGGGTGACTTCCTTAAGGTGGCCTGCCATTCCAAATTCTACTTCTTAATATTGGGAAATAGATCCTGCTGTAGTTAACAGGAAAACCAGGCTAGCTCTGGCTTTCCATGGAGGTCAGAATGGCATCGCATGCAAATACATAACAACCAGCTGGGAGAAAAGAAAAAGAAAAAGAAAACTCTAAAAATGTCCTCCAGAAATAGCTATCCATTTGAAAGCAGCTTACCCCAACAGAAGCAGAGGCCCACAAAAGAAATGGTCCTGGTAAAGGTGTCACCCAGCACCCCAAGGTGGCAGTATCCCCCATCATCACCACCTTGTTAGGAGGTACAAAGAAGGGTTGAATGTGGGGCTGGACAGGCCCGCAAGGGTGAAACTTGACAGCTGCGGCCGGGTGGAGCAGCAGTCATTAGTGAGTTAATCCATCTTCCACTAAGGAAGTCTGACTCAGCCTGCACAGGGCTGTGTAGTTTGACTGTACAACGTGTCTATGGCGGTTTGAATCCAATGTCCTCTATAAACTCATGTGTTCTGAAGGCCTGGTCCCCAGCTGGCGGCAATTAAGGAGGGGAGGCTTGCTGGACTGAAGTGTTCTGGATGTGGGTTTAGGGGTGTTGTAGGCAGCTCCTCCTTGCCATAGGTGTGGTTTAATGCTTGCTGCTGTGTCCGTTTGCCATGGCAGAGGTGACGTCCTTCCTTTGCACGTGCCATGCAGTCCCCTGCCATTATGAAGCTTCCCCCTTGAGACTGTAAGTCAAAATACAGCCATTCCTCCAATCAGCCGCTTTTGGTCTGGTGTTTTGTTGCAGCAACACAGCGGTACCTACAACAGCCTCCCCCCAACAAGTTCATGTTTTCAGCAGCTGGCCCCCAACAAGTGGCACTATTTTGACAAGTCGTGGAGACTTCGGACCAGGTTGAGGGAAGTAGACAACTAGAGGAAGGTCCTTGGGGACATATATTTTCTCTGATCCCTTCTTGTCACACTTTGCTTCCCGGACAGCCATGAAAAGAATATCTGTTCTCTACCTTCGTGTCTCAACAGAATGGTGTTCTGCTCAAGTGCATAGGGCCAACTGGCTGTGAACTGGCCCCTCTGAAGTCATGAGACCAAACAAGTGCTTCTGCCCTTCAGTTGTTTCTGTCAGGAATTCAGTTCCAGTGACAAGAAGAGTAATGAACGAACCAAAGGATTGGTTCATGTTTCCCAGCGCACTGTGTTAGGTATGGCCAATAAGAGGTTTAAGTAAGTCAGCTTCCTCTTGGTTGAATCCCAAAAGAAAAACAAATTTGAATCAGAGAAGTAAGGCCATTGCTGTGCTAGATGTGACCGTGTGATTCGTAAACCTTTGGGACTGGCTTTGCATGGAGAAACATGGAAGCATCTGGAACTTTCAGCAAGAAAAGCCCAAGAATACTGTAAGCAGAGCTTAAGGGGCCATTGCAATGTTAGTTTGGCAAGGCAAGAAGGCCCAAAGAGAGGGTCAAAGACTCTTTTGGAAACTGGGCTAGATGCAGTATATATTTATATTTTGGCAAAGAACCAGAGAACTTGAATAAGGCTAACCTATCATGTGGTTTACGGAGGAAATTTCAAGGCAGGATAGCATTGAATATGTGTCAAGGTTACTACTCACTGATGTGAAATTTCAGGTCTATGGTGCAAGACAGCAAAACAATGTGAAAACAAAAGTGAACTTGAGAGGAAAGGTTTGTGAGTAAGTTTAAGGCCTGGACTAGGAGACTGCAGTTGACAGAGCATCTGTAAGTTACAGAGATCAAAGAGATCAATGCAATTAAGAGACTCACACTCCTCACTGGGAAATAGAAGCAGTACCCCGAGGGTAAAAACACACACAGGGAAAGGTGTAACTTGTGAAAATAGAAATTCTTCTAAAAGAAGAAAGCCTGGGTGATGGATGCCCGCAGAAGGGATTCCCTGCTCAACAACAACTAGGAAAGCCTGGCAAAGTGCTGATGCAGATTCAGCAATCAGAGTACACCAGTGCTACTCTAGCTTGGGTCCAAAGAGGGCCAAGCGCCATTTCAAGTTGCAGCAGAAATTTGCAGTGTTGTCCATGCAGTACTGGTTTTGTAGGCATGAAAGATACAAGATTGAGGAGGCCCTGGTGTCTTTGCTGCAGTTTCAGAGAGCTGGTAAGTTCCGGCAATGTGTTGCAGAGTGGATTCTCTGCAAAGAAGCCACTAGAAGCCATTTGTATCACATGAAACTGAGAAGATGAAGGGTAAGTTTCAGTGTAGAAACCACCCCCGCCCCCAGACGCTGGAAAAGCCAGGACCATGAGATGTCTGCCAAATAAAGCTGTGTGCTCTGAGAGGAAATGGCTCAAGAGAGAGTCTATCTGTGCTACAGGTAGCAGAGCTACATAAAAGATCTACAAGAACCCTTTGGAGCCTGTACAATTCCGTCATGAACCTCAAACACCAAACATGGAACTCTAGGGTTTGGTGTTTGCCTGATTGGGTTTTGGTTTTGCTTTGGTTGAATCTTTCTTTGCTATGCCCCCATTCCTTCCATTTTTGGAATGGGAATGTTTACCGTGTGCCATGATGTATTGGAAGAATGTAGTTTGTTTTTGATTTTACAAGAGTCACAGTTAAGAGATTGCTTTGAATCTCAGAAAGGACTTTGGACTTCTGAATAGCATTTGGATTGTTGAAGCCTTTGGAGATCTTTGAGGTTGGAACTGAATACATGTTGCATCATGAGATGGCTATTAGCCTATAGGGGTAGAGCTACAGTGATGTGGTTTGAATGTAAAATGTCCCCCGTAGGCTCTTGTGTTTGAATACTTACTTGGTCCTCGGTTGGTGGTGCTGTCTGGGAAGATTGTGGAATGTTTAGGACATGACATCTTGCTAGAGGAAGAAGTGCGTGTCCTTGTGAGGTGGGCCTGGAAGTTTAACAACTGGGTTTCACTTCCTGTTCATCTTCTGCTTCCTGGATGTGGATACAATATGACCAACCAGCATCTTCCTCCTGCTGCTATGCCTTTCCCACCATAATGCACCCCTTTGAAACCATAAGCTAGATAAATTCTATCCTTCCTTAAGCTCCTTCCTGCCAGGTACCTGGTCACAGCAAGGTGTAAAGTAAATGACATTAAAAAAAAATTTTGACTCTGTCATAAGCAACTTTGGTCTGGAGAGATGAGAGGCCCTCATCTTGGGAACACTGGGAAATAAATGCCTTTGTCTCCCATGATGTCATGTTGCCAAGATCATGAGACTAACTCTCTTAGTTCCTGAGTTTTTTTTTTCTTACCTGAGAATAGGGCTAATGTGCAGATTCAGTGATGTGCCTCCCCTGTACCCAGTGATCCTTCACTATAGGCAGTCAGACTCAGGGAAGCCCCCAAGTTGCAGAAGAGACACAGGTGTGACAGGGCACCAATAATTACTCAGTATTGGAGTCAAAGGACCTGAGCTCTGTCTCTCGCTGCCAGTAGTTAAAAATAAAGTTTCCTCCTGGAGCTTCACTTTCCCAGTCTGCAGAGATGGATAAGTCCTGGCCCTGCTGGCCACCCAGAGCCACTGAGAATCTCAAAACCTTGGAAGGTTTTGGGAAGCCCCAGTCCCATATGCAGTGGTCTAAGAGCTCCTCAATGTCCCATTCCTTTCACGTCTCATGGTCTTTGTCTTTGCTGTCCCCTCTCCTGGAGATATACCCCCAAATCCCTGTGTGAGCTGACTGGCTCTATGTTGTCATTCAGATCTTTCTCCAATACCCTCACCCCCAGAGAAATCTTTCCTGACATTCAGGGTCCCTGTGCCTGACCTTGTTATGGGACTCTCAAATCTTTCTAGTCTTCTCCACCTTTGCACCCATGTCCCAAGCTGAGTTTGCAATGTGCATTGATTTATGAACAGAATCCTCACAGAATTTAATCACCATGGGGCCATGATCTTGGCTGCTTTGTAGGTGACCATCATTCACTTTTCTGGAACAACTGTTGTGTGATGAACACAAAAAGTTTGGAGAGGATGACAGGACTTCACTCTTCAGCGCAGAGCTGGTGGAGTGGAGGTTGAACCCAGAGACTGGAGACCATCAGGGCCAACAGCCTTCTCAGTGTGTCCCTGCACTCACCAGGATACACCCTTTCTGCCTTTCTCCACTTCCTGCAACACTTCCTGAGTTAGGGAACCTGGAAGGTTAGTGTGGTCAACAGTCACAGAATCCCTTCTCCCAGGGATGTGTCAAGGGGTCAGCATGCCTCCCTGGCCTCAAAGAAAGAAGACTTGCCTCCAACAGGAGGCAGAACATCAGTTTTTGCAGAGCAGGTGTGATGACAATCTCTATTGTCACCTTCATTGGATCTAGACTCACCTACGAGACAAAGCTCTGGGTATGTTTGGGAGTTTTTAGATTAGATTAATTGGGGTGAGAAGACCCACTCTAACTGTGGCATCCTGTAGTAAATAAAAAGGAGAAAGCTCTCCTTTGTGCTTTCTGACTGTTGACACCATGTGTCTAGGCACCTCAAGCTTCTGCTGCCGTTACTTCTTCCCCAGGATGGACTGTGACCTTGAACTGTGAGCCAGAGGGGGGAATAAAACCTTCCTTTCTTCAGCTGCTTTTATTGGTTACTTTGTCTCAGCTGCAAGAAAAGTAGTAACTAATTCAGAAATTTGGTACCAAGCTGTAGGGTCGTTGTTGTGCTAACCCTTATCATGTGGTCCTTAGGCCCTTGGAACAGCTTTGTGAAAGGAATGTGGGAAAGTTAGGAGCTTTGAGCTCGAAAAGCCACTGTAAGCAGAGCTTAGTGGGCCATTCTGAAGGGAGCTCGGAAAACCAGACTGCAGAGAGAAGTGCAGACAGTGGTGGCCTGGTTCCTGACATGCCAGGAGAGAGTAACAACTCTATTGGGAATCAGGCTAGATTCTGTCAAAGACTCTCACTGCATTCTGCCCATATCCAGAGAACTTAAATGAAGTTGAATTAAAAAGTTGTGGACTAATTTCTTTGGCAGAGGAAATTTAAGGCAGAGTAGCATTCAGGCTGTGGCATAGTTACTCCTCATAGCTTATTCAGATCCACAGCAAGAGAGGGCAAGAGGGTGTGAAAATATATAATGTTTAGTGAGGAAAGGTGTGTGAGAATGCTTAAAATTGCAGTCAAAGTGAGTACAGACAAAAAAGCATCTATAATCATCAATGAGATTAGTGCCATTAAAGAAAAACCTCACTCTCTTCACTGAGACAAGATGAAAAGTGCTCTGAGGGTAAGGTTCCATTCACTAAAGGTCCAACTTGTGAGAATGTGAATCCTGAGGGTAAGATTCCATCCACATCCACTAAAGTTCTAATTTGTGAGGCTGAAAATCCATTTGAAAAGAGAGAACCTGGCCTGAGAATGCTTAGGAAGGAAGAGGGTCACTGCTCAAAAACACTTGCTAGACAGACAGAGGCAACTGCAACTGTGCCTGATGAGGACGAGGCTGCATCCCTGACTGACAGTAGGACTTTGTGGCAGCGTTCATGTGGTACTAGTTTAATAGCCATGAAAGATGAATAGTTGAAGGGGGTCATGGTGCCTTGCACCATAGTTCCAGAAAACCACTGAAGCCAGGCAATGTGTCACAGGGTCAGAGTCCCTGCAGGAAGAACTTGAGGTGCCATTTAATGAAGCTGTGAAAATGAAGCCTAAGTTTGAATGGAGACCCCAGGATGTTGATGTCAGGACCATAGGACAGCTATTGAAGAAGGCTGTGTGTATGGAGTGGAGCTGGCTCAAGACAGAGTCTATGCATGCTTCAGGAAGTAGATGTGCAGGGAGGGGGTAACCCAAGGCCTTTGGAATCCAGGTGATTCCATTACAAGCCCCAGATGATGAAAATGGATCTTTAGGATCTGGTCTTTGTCCAGCTGGGTTCTGTCTTGCTTCGACCTCATCTTTCCTTATTATGCTCCTATGTTATGATATGATGTTGTCTGTTATGTTATGTTATGTTATGTTATGTTATGTTATGTTATGTTATGTTATTCCTATTTTGGGAATGGGAAGGCTTACTCTATCATTGTTGGAAGTATGTAGTTTACTTTTTGATGTAATAGAGGCAGCTTAGCTAAACAGAGATGGTCAACAGCTACGAGATTGTCTGAATCTCAAAAGAGATTCTAAACACACTTTTGAACAGTGTTGGGACATCAAAGACTATGGGGATGTTTGAAGTTGGACTGAATGCATGCCGTGAGCCTGTGCAGGCAGGGCTATGGCTTTAAAGTAATATGTTTAAATGCCAAGCCAATAAGGGGTGGGCTTGTGGTGGTTAATCTCAGCTGTTAACTTGATTGAATGTAGAATGACTTGGGAGAGATCTCTGGGTATGTCTGTGAGGGAGCTTCTAGATTAGGTTAATTGAGGTGGGGAGACCTACCCTAACTAGCTGGGGTCCTGGACTGAATAAAGGGAAAGTGAGCTGAGCATTAGCATTCAACACTCTCTGCTTCCCAACTATGGGAGAATGTGACCAGCTGCTTCCCGCTCCTGCTGCCACACCTTCCCTTCCAGGATGGACTGTGTCCTCAGATCGTAAGCGGAAATAAACCTGACCTCTCCTGGGTTGCTTTTGTCGGGTATTTTCTCACAGCAACGAGCCAAGTCACTGATGCAGAAGGGCTCTTCCCAGCACTGTTGATTTTCAAGTGGTACCCGGTTCTAAGCAGAGACCACCAAACAACCCCAAATGTATTACTCATTTGAGTCAGGGTTGCATTAACGCCACCCCCAAACCTGTCTATTATACTGTAAAAAAATTTTTTTTATTATTTTATTTATTTTTGGAGAGAGACACAGAGAGAGACAGAGAGAGAGGGAGAGGGAGACAGATAGTGATGGGTGCGCCAGCAGTCTCTCAGCTGCTGTGAAAGAAATCCAGATGTGTGTGCCCCTTGTGGTCAAGTACGGCATTGCTCCCTTGCATCACTTTGCATCTAGCTAAATGTGGGACCTGGAGATTGGAACCGGGTTCTTAGGCTTAGCAGGCAGGAGCCTTAACCGCTAAGTCATCTCTCCAGTCCCTGTCTATTATACTTTAAAGTGGCCTATCTCTCTGCAGTAATAGTCATTCCAAAGCTGCCAGGACAAATTATAAAAATGTTTCCATTGCTTGGATACAGACCCACTGAGAGGAAGGGGGGAAGAAGGGAGGGAGGGAGGGAGGGAAGGAGGTAAGAAGGAGAAGGAGAGGAAAGGGAAGGGGAAGAAGGAGAAAAGGAAGAAGAAGAGAAACTCTGGCTAGTGGCTATCCCAGAAAGGCAGAGTGCTGGTTACCTACTGGGAAAAGCATGGACGTGTGAAAAGGGTCCCCGTCCTTGTCTCTGGTTCAAGGCCAAGGGCAAGTTTCTCCTGATCTACGGGCCGGGGAGACGACTTCTTGGAGTACTTTTCTGTCTCTCTTTCTGTCATTTCACCCCCCGGAGATGCAACTGGGGCTTTAGTGATGAAACAGACTGCCTACCGGGCATCAGAGGTAACTGTGGGGAGTCTCTCAAAGGATGGGCCCGGGACTGGGGATGAAGCTAGATACTGGAGTCTTGGTAACCAAAAGGCATGGTGGGGATGCAGAAGAACCAAACAGGGGAGAAATGAAGGCAGTAGAACTCAGCGGCAATGAGATGGCACTGGAACCAAGAGAGGCATCCCTCACCCCTCCAAGTCTTCAGTACTCTGCTGTTTGTGGTGTCCACCACACACACAGATTCAAGATGCCCTCTGTATGTGACCATCCTTCCTTGCACAGCTTCCATCTCTACTTTTAGCCTGTGGGGCATGGCCATACCATCTCACAACCCTTGTCCTCAGAAAGTGCCAGGCAGACCCTCAGAGACAGCTCACCCCAGCACAGTGCTCACATCCCCCCTCTGCAGAATAACCTGACTGGGCATCCAGCTTGAACCGGACCCCTGAGAGACCCAGCCCCCAAGCCTCCCTGGCCACTCATCCTCCCAGGAGTATTTTTCTCCCTTAGAAAAGTGCCTGCCGGGCCTCTTCAAGATGGAAGAGGTCTGAGATGTGAAAAAGCTGTAAGTGAAATGTTTTTGAGAAAGGAAAATACAGCCGTAGAAAGAGTGTGGCTATGAACAAGCCGGCCCGTGCCACCGTGGAGGCAGTTAGGCACTCAGTGGACCCTGTGTGAGACCCACTTCTGCTCCTTTGAGGAACAGGGGGGCAGCTGACCACTTGTCCACAGGATGTGTTTTGATAACTTCCAGAAATGAGAGGGTGTTTTCTGGGAGGGTAATTGGGCATAATTCCTTCCATGACTTGGAGTCTGCGGGCAGCCTCTGCAGCTGGCTCTTATTTGGAACCTTCAATGGCAAACGCTATTTTCATGGCCAATTTATTAAAGACTCCATGTTTTTTTTTTGAAGAGACATCATGAGCACAAAAAGGGGTATATTTATTGATATGTTTAAAATATAGGTTTTTAACTGGATTCCTTAGCCCTTAAAAACAAAGTGAAGAGATAGACAGATACAATTATGTTCTGACTCGTTTCTGCCAGCCTGCCCAATGGGAACGTTTGTATATAGTTCTCAGTACACTGAAATATGCTTGGAAAAGCAACAAGTCCTTTGTTCTGTTGACAACAGTTATTACAATTAATTCATTTTGTGATTGGTACTTGCGCTGAGTGACAAGGTGTTATTTTACCTCAGTAAAAGTTAAAGTGGTAATACCTACGTGCACAATAACATTGTAGGCTTGCCATCACTCAGGGAACAAGAAAAGCTTGGCTCCGGGCTGCCAGCGTGCCTGCCACCCTCCCTGTACCCCTGTTCTTCTCTGAGTGCTGAGGGACGCACTCGGTTCTTCTACTGAAAGTGTCTTCCTCCAAGCCCACTGGGTCTCATGCAAAGTTTTGCACTAACATATCTGGGGAGTCATGCCCCAGTGAGAACTGGATGTCATGCCTTGCTTCGAGCCAGTCACTTCTTTATCCAAGTGGCAGTTTTGCCGGCAGGCTTTGTGCTTCAACCAGCGCCCAGGGATCTCCCAGCCTTGGTACTAAGGACACTTGGGGTTGGCTAACCCTTTCCTGGAAAGGCTGCCCTGTGCATTTTAGGAATGGAGAAGCCTTCCTGGTTCTTACTCACTGCGAGGAACACCACCCAATGACACTTTCAAGTGTTCCCTAGGGAAGAGCATCCTCTCCGCTCATGTTGGGAGCCATTGTCAGGTATAACCCTACCCTCTATAGTCCTTCACTGGTTATAGATGGAAGGTTCTAGAACCCCTCATTCCTTTTGACCTTGTCTCAAACTGTCTGAGGAGATTGGCTACCCCACTTTACCCAGAGGCAGAGCAGCAGAGTAGGTCAGGCCACAGACCCCCCAGTGACCTCTTTCTGGCATCTAAAAGGTGTGGATAAGAGACAATGATGGCCAAAGACCTCAGCAAGGATGGAGCCAAGGAGCCCATCTCACAGGCCGTCTTCCGGGAAGCTCTCAGACTTCATGTCAGTAATGGAGACCGAGAAAGGGTTCTTCTGGTTACAGGGTCTTCTACCCTCACCAGAGTCTTCCAAAATTAATAACATAACAAATACCTCCACACAAAAATATAATGAGCAAGTTGGATCTGGTGATAGAGGCCTGTGATTCCAGCTACTAGGTAGGCCAAGACAGGAGGAGCAAGAGAGTCAGGACATGCCTGGGCTACAGAGTGAATTTAAGGTCAGCCTGTTCAACTCAGGCCTTACCTCAAAATAAAATATACAAAAGGAACTGAGCGTGGTGGCGCACGCCTTTAATCCCAGCACTTGGGAGGCAGAGGTAGGAGGATCACCATAAGATCAAGGCCACCCTGAGATGGCACAGTGAATTCCAAGTCAGCCTGAGCTATAGTGAGACCCGACCTCAAAAAAACCAAAATAAATAAATAAATAAATACAAAAGGGCTGGGATATAGCTGAGGATTTGCCTAGCATACAAAAAGCCCATACGTGAAATCCCTAATAATGAAATTAAACAAAAAAAGTAAATAAATAAAATAAAAAATGTTAAGCAAATTTTGTCCTTATTCATCAGGAGGAATTTCAGTAATTACATACTAGGGGTCCAAAAATCTGGCTATGTGCGTGCTCAGCAGGTAGGCTTCTGAGGAAGCGGTACCATACTCCTGACGGCTTGTATATTGCTGGCAACTGGACATTTAGCTTCCTTCTTGATTTCCTTATACAACTACCAAAGAATCTCATTGAGGCAGGGGTGCAGAATGAGGTGGGGACATCTCAGGTCTGGGTGAGCTGTCTTGGGGAGGAGGGGGGCTGGAAATGTTTTCCTCAAGAGTAAGAGACGAAATCTCGAGGTACAGACAAGACACGGGCTTCAGAGTGGCCCTGTTGGCTTTCTACAGTGGACACGCAGTGATGAGGACACACAGTGATGAGGACACGCAGTGATGAGGACACGCAGTGATGAGGACACGCAGTGATGAGGACACGCAGTGATGAGGTCCTGTGTGCCTGGCTGCTGAGTCAGGGCCCCAGGGTGTCGGCTCTGAAGGCCAGTTGTCTCTGCTGCCCCTGAGCATGGCTGAATGTAACCAGCCAGGTTGAAATCCTTTTCAGACCCAAAACTCAGAAGAACTTGACCTGCCCCCGACACCTATATTGGAAAGCCATTGACAAGGAGCCGTGAAAAGCCTCCCCATCTTTTTTATTAACAATATTCATCACTTTCTCAAAATCAATTGCATATTTTAAATTAAAACAAATGACGCTTTCTAGAATACTCGATACTTGCATCTCTGCCTTTTAACAAGTAAAAAGTTTAATGTAAAGAGGCCCTCATCTTTCCTCCCATCAATTCCATTGTAATGTAATTCAATATTTAATAAATATAATCCTCTTTGTGCGGAACAACGTCATAAAAATGCAAACGATTTCATGGTATCCAGGATCTCCCAAGGTGGAAAACAGCATTTCCCCCAGAAACTCCTAGCCGTGGTGCCTCTCTCCTCTTCTTCCCTTCTCAGGAGCTGTTTATTCCTATTAAGTCTAAAAACAAGGGTTTATATATTTAATGATTCTAAGAGCAAAACGCTACCTACTGTCTGCACAATTGCCATTTTATCTCCTTAAACTTCTCCTGCTTGACGTTTTTAAAAGGGCAAAAGCAGAAAACCCTTCTATAATACCTAATTTGTACATCTGCGGTTTCCCTCTGACTAGTGCAGCACCATATGTTTTTAATTATCATAATAGCCCTAAAGAACCTGTTCGGTGGGAAACACATATGATCCTTTTATTACTGGTTTGTAATTTCAACAGTTTTAACAGAAAAAAAAGGTCTGGCTATGAGGGACAGATAGGCTCAAAGGCCTAAGATCCCAGCCTCCGACCTCTGGAAGCTCAAGCTAAGATTCCCACCCACTGAGGGGGACCTCCTTTCCCTGCATGACAGAGGTAATTGGGTACATGTGAAGTGGCTCTGTGGGACCTTAAAAGATGTAAGCCATGTTCTCCAGCGACACTGGGTTTGGGGCAGAGGCTGGCAGCATGAGGCTGAGGTTGATAAATATTATCCCAGTTTGACCCTACTGCTGTCACCTTTGGGGGCTGGGCAGGCAGCAACCCCAGCGGGAAGGGCATGCTGGCTTACTGGTGCTGTAGGCCACCCACTCTTTGCTCCCCAGACCTGGACCCTGGGTGGGAGGTGGGGAGAATTGCAAGGTGAGAGGTCAGGTTTTCTTGAGGCTCTGTTGCTCCTAAGAGGGAAGTGTGATAGGTTTTTTTCCTTCTTTCTTTCTTTCTTTCTTTCTTTCTTTCTTTCTTTCTTTCTTTCTTTCTTTCCTTCTTTCTTTCTTTTTTTTTCTTTCTTTTTTTTTTTCTTTCTTTCTTTCTTTCTTTCTTTCTCTTTCTCTCTTTCTCTTTCTTTTCTTTATTCCCTTCCTTTCTTCCCTTCCCTTCTTTTTTAAGCTGGGAAATGACTGAATAAATACATAATAATTGACTTAAGGCTATGAAGGGAGAGGAACTTTAAGGTCATTAATGTGTCTTGTCACATATGGTGAGGTAAGGCCACTCTAGTCCTTCAAGTCCAGTGGACCACAAGCAGCATACCTGACTGCACCCCACCACCACCACATACCCACTGATCCCCTGCCAGTCCCTGAACAGAAATTCCTGTATCCTTTTTGAGACTGGAATTGCTGCCTGGAATTGTCCCCTCTTCTCCTGGGTCCCAGAGTCATGGGCTGGTAGGAATGGGCCATTTTTCTTTATTGGTTGGTTGGTTGGTTTACTTTGGATCAAGGTGAGGCAACTGAGTGGGTATGCAGGATCCCTCAGCTTCTTCCCTGACTTGCTGGTGACCTTGGGCAAGGCAAAGAGCCCCTCCGAGCCCCCACATCCCATCCCTGTGAGTAACGTGAGAAGAATGCTATCTCACCTCCCTGGGGATTTTTATGAGAATGAATGGAGAGGATATCATTTCTATTCTCATCTATGCAAGACTAAGAATAGAACTTAATTCTGCCTTTTAGGATGAGTTTTAATTTTTTTATTTTAAAAATATCTTAGGGCTGGAGAGATGGCTTAGTGGTTAAGGCGCCTGCCTCCTAAGCCTAAAAACGCTGGTTCCAATCTCCAGAGGTTCCAATCTCCAGGTCCCACATTTAGCCAGATGCAAAGTGACACAAGGGCGCAATGCCGCACTTGACCACAAGGGGGCGCACACATCTGGATTTCGTTCACAGCTGCTGAGAGGCTGTTGGCGGCCATCCATCTCTGTCTTCCTCTCTCTCTGTCTCTCTCCAAAAAAATATTTTATTTATTTATTTGAGAGAGAAAGATTGAGAATGGGTGTTCCAGGGCTTCCAGCCACTGCAACTGAAGATGCATGCACCATCTTGTGCATCTGGCTCTACATGGGTACTGGGGAATTGAATATGGGTTGTTAGGCATTGCAGGCAAGCACCTTAACTGCTAAGCTATCTCTTTAGCCCCTCCCACCCTTTTTAAAATTTTTTAATTATTTATTTGCAAGCAGAGAGAGAGAAGAGAGACAGAAAGAATGGGCACACCAGGGCCTCTAGCCACTGCAAATGAATTCCAGATGCATGTGCCCCTTGTTCATCTGGCTTATGTGGGTCCTGGGGAATCAAATTTGGGTCCTTTGGTTTCACAGGCAAATGTCTTAACTACTAAGCCATTTCTCCAGCCCCCACCCTTTTTTTTTTTTAATTTTTGAGAGCATCTTGATATGTAGCCCAGTTTGGCCTTGAACTCTTGGTCCTCCTGCCTCAGCTTCCCAAGTGCTGAGATTACAGGCCTCTGCCACCACACCTGGCTTCACAATAAGTATGCATATATTTTAACTATCATCACAGAAAGGGGCTGTCCAAATGGCAGGCCACTCAGTTGATACCGAGGTGATTCCTGCCTGTTACAGTTTGCTTTTCACATGCCAAATGTGACTATAAACTTGGAAGGTGGATAATGCAGATGACTAGACCCTGCTCCTCAAGTTACCAGAGCCAGTCCTTGAGTGCGAGGGTCCCTGGAGGAAATGGCTGTCTTCCATCTTCTCTGGGCCATGGCTGGATTTTGAATGAAACAATGACATGATTTCTGAATGACATGATTTCTGGGCAACTTCTCCTAGGCATGTAGGGTCTGAGGGCAATGAGCATTAGGAACAATGGGTTATATTCCTCTGGACTGTCCAAATGTCAGACCATTCAGTTGCCAGAGACATGAGTCTTTTCCAGTACCACTTCATACCCACACGGCCAAATGTGACTGTTTATGATGTGATATTACTTTGATTTGTATGTTTGTTCTTGGCCCCATCCCAATTATTAGAAAGGACTAAAGTAGAAGAGTCACACATCACAGCACATGCTTGTAACCCCAGCACTTGGGAGGCGAGGCAGGGTTGTAAGTTCAAGACCAGCCTGAGCTACACAGTGTGACCGGTCCTGACGTCTGATGAAGTGAGGCTGGTTATGTTATTCCTGGAAACCCAGGAATTACAAAAAGGCCAGATGACGTTAAGGGCCCATAACAAGATGGGCCACTACTGGGGGTGGGCACCTGCTGTAGAGGACAATGTGAGTCTTGTGAAGCTCCCATTCCCTGATAGACGGGTTCTCCCTGGCTTGTTCCATGGGACATGCTTTCATTTTGGTCAACTGTACTTGAAAGCAGGAGGGTGAACTTCACAGGCCCAGCAAAGCAGGCTTCCCATGTGATGCTAGAAGACCCTCTGCCAGTAAAAGAAGGAGAGGAAGCTCTGCAGCCCCCGCCTGAGAGGGGCTGCTCTTCCCTTTGGCAAAGCAGGACCAGATGGCCACCCTCATTCGAGGTGTCACTGGTGACCTCTCAAGTCAACATATGGCAAGTACATCTTAATCAGAGCGAGTCCTTCCTGTCCTGGACAAGGCCATGGCACTGACCCGCCCCTCAAGGAAACAGGACTTTAATCACAGCCTGTTAGAGGGACTGCGAGGACCACGGGCCCCTGGCCTGACCCTGCACACAGCAACGACTGTCTTCTGCTTACTCCAGTGCCAGCCCAGCTCTGCTGCCTAGCCGAGTGGAGCAGCCCAGGCTGCGGAGAAGGAGCCTCCGAATTTCCAGTCCTGGAATAATAACTCACGTTACTTGGATCCCATCTGCACCCGCGAAGGCAGAGCGGGGGAGAAAGCATAAAACACAAAGTTCCCACAGACAACATCTGTCTTAGTGCAAACAATGGACCATTATCTTGTAAATAATTCTGATTAAGTTGCAGCATTTCCTCTTGAAAGTAGCTGCTAGGGAGCAGAGAGGGGAGAGGGCGCAGCTGGAGCTGCAGGCCTGGGCCACCAGGTGCTCTACACTGGGGAACCTCACCTGACCTCATATCTCCTAGTATCCCCACCAAGAAAGGCTGAGCATCCCTCCTTGGCCCTATCAGATGTCAGAACATAGACGCTCACCCACCGCCACCAGGAGTCCAGGCTTCGGGAAGTTTGCTCTCTGCTCTTGGTCTTGACTGAACCTCTCCTGCTGGGTTCCCTCCTTCTCTCTCTCTCTCTCCTCTCCTTCCTTCTCTCTTCCCTTTCTTCTCCCCCTCTCAACCCCTTTTCCTTCCTCCCTTTCTCTATTTCACTCTCTCACCTTCCTCCTTTTCTGCCTTTCCCCTCTCTCTTCTTTTTCTTGCCTTTCTTTGCTTTCCTCTTTTTCTTACCTTTCTTTTCTTTCGGCTTTGTTCTTGCTTTCCTCCTTATTCCCCTCTTTGGCCCTTTCCCTGTGTTTCTAGGCACTCCTTTCTCTTTTTCTGGTCCCCTTTGCTACGGGTTCCTGGGTTGCTCTGTGCTTTTTGCGTTTCTCCCCAGCTCCCAGCACTGGGCCAGACTCGGTAGGAATGGTCCCTATCTAGGTATTGTGACACCTCTGGGGCTCAGGCCGCTCTTACACTCTCTTGGGGTCATCAGGCCTAAAGAAGGCTCTCCAGCCAGTCCCTCTTCCCACCCCGAAGCTTCCATCATCACACCTAGCCCTCCCACAAGCCATCTCTCCCTCCATTGTCTACCAGGAGTGGTGAGGTCAGCACACCCAGTTCCTGCACAAAGCCACTCCAGCCTTATTAGAATCCAGATGCTTAATCTGGGCCAGGGCATGAAGCCCTGAAGGTCTCGAGAACATTCTGCTTGTGGTTGAAAATTAAGCAGTAGTCTTGGGTATGGCTTAGAAAAGACAGACAGTTCAGGCCTAAGGTTTTAATGTCAGGACAATCTGCAGGTCCAATAGCCCTGTCCCCATAGTTGACCACCAAAGACAACTTTTTGCAGTTTTCCTGAGACCTTGTGTCATTAACAGACAGGAAAGCAGCCGAGTTAAAGGCAATGGAGATGTGTCTGCATGAGTAGGCATGGGCTTGAGGGATCCTTGTGTAGCTGGCCCCCTCCTGCCCCACCCTAGATCTTCAGATCATTGGGATCCTTGTTGGATGTACAAACAGCTCCTTCAAGTGGCAAGGACAGTAGGCAATAATAAGGGGAGGGGAGCTGCTTGCTTCCCAATGCCCCACCCAGATGCACAGTTCCCTGGTAGGTTCCCAGCAGGGTCTGAGTTTCCATGGTACTCTGCCATGGGCCTCCTTGGCAAGAGATGTCCTAAAATAATGGGAACGAAAGTGACTTCTCAGCCTCTAAGGTATTCATGATCATTTTCTGTCCTTAAGGGTAACCCAATTTCCCAGCTGATGGATGACAACACAGAGGCAATTGGGTTAAGAGATGGCTCAGCAGTCGAGGTGCTTGCTCATAAAGCCTGATGATCTGGGTTCCATTCCCCCATACCCGTGTAAAGCCAGATGCACAAGGTGGCACATGCGTCTGCAGTTCATTTGCACTGGCTAGAGGCCCTGGTGCACCCACCCTCCATCCTGGGTATGGTGGAAGTAGTGCCTTTAATCACAGTACTCAGGAGGCTGAGGTAGAAAGATCGCTGTGAGTTCAAAGATAGTCTGAGACTAGAGTGAATTCCACTTCAGCCTGGGCTAGAGCGAGATCCAGCGTCGAGAGAGAGAGAGAGAGAGAGAGAGAGAGAGACATGACTGTGCCAAGACATGCCGTGTAAAATACGAAAACAAGATCCTGAGTTCACACTTAGAACTCTGGGAAAATGGAAAGAACAGACAGGTTCGAGGGAGGGAAAGAAGTGGGTGGAACCATTACTGTGCTGTACATGTGCAAACTAGATGCTCCGAGGTGCCTGAGCCCATGCTTCTTAGAGCCTTGTTCTGTGGTGTCTGTGTTGGGTGGAAGTGTCGGGGCTGGGGCATATACTATCCAAGAGGGACAGTGAATTCACAGATTGAGATCTGTAAATTGCATAAGAACCTCTGATTGTCATTAAAAAGTACCTTCTCAAGCTTAGCCCTGAACACAAGAAGTTACAAACCAAAAGCATGGTAAAGAACCAGCTTTCTCTTGCATTTTCCTGAAGTTTTATTAAAAGAGAAACTCTTCAGTGACTTTATGATTTTTATAGAAGTCAGCCAGCACTGCCCCTGCTAAGCTATGGCCAGCAACAGTGAATGGACTGGTCTGAGCTGAAGTCTCGTGTGCTCATAGGCTTGTGGAAATGCCAGTGTGGTTTTCCTCTCCTGGGAGTGGAAGGGGCCATCTAGAGAAGTGTGCTCGTGAGGTCACCAGAAGGTCACCTGAAAGTCAAGGCTGTAGAGGTCATGAAGGTTATAGGGTTGGAGACCAAGGATGGTCTCATTCCGACTGCCTGTTCTCGAGAGAAATGGAGCCCAAAGAAGGGAAGTGGGTTGTGTGAGCTCACTGGAACATGGCTGCTGCCAGATGCCTGGTTCTCCGACCTCAAGTACTGTGATGACCCTTCCTCCCCTGGTGAGTCTGCCCAAGTTGAAAGGTTGTGTATTTCTTAACGTGTAATGCAAGCAACTCACTTCCCACAGGGAGCTGTGGCCTGCATGCATTTGCTCTTATCCTTGGCTCTGGCAGGACTGGAATGTTCTTCAGTAGAGCCCAGTGCCCCTGCAGCGGCGGCCCTCTGATGAAAACTCCTGTACTGGCCTTCCACCCGCCCTGTCTCCTTCCCCGTCCTCTCTTGGTCATGATTCCTGGAATTACTTCCCATACCACCCTTCTGCCTCCAGGTACCTACCTAAGGATCTGCTCTCTGAGGTGACCCTTTGGCATAACCATGTCACTCAGGGAGTCTTCCAAGACTGAGAAGATCAAGACCCCTCTTCTTGACAAGAAAGATCTTACCATTGTGCGAACCTCTTAATCACTCACCCACAGGGGGTTACTGCACCTTCCATCCAAACCCCTACCTCCAGCACTTTCTCAGGTGTAGGGTACACCTCAAAGTGGCCTGTCCTGTGGTCATCTCCAGACAACCTCCCAGGACATATCAACCGCTGGACTCAAACCAGAAAGACAACTTGGCCATCGTGTAAAAAGAACAATAATTTGGCAAATTAATTGCAAATTTGCCTTCCCTGGTTGGTTGCCTTTTTCCTTTTATGTGGATAATTGAGGACATATTATGTCAATTTGACAACAAGAGAAGTCAAAAAAAAAAACAAAAAAACTTAACCTTGTGAGCAGGTTACCATTAAATGGGTGTGTCTGGACAGCTCCCCGGAGGGTGTGAAAGACAGACTCCTCCCAAAACCAGCCAACATTGGGGTGCACAGATGGATAAGTTTGCTAATGAAATAGCTGCAGAGTTCCCTCACTTTGACCCTGGGAGTGGGCCTTATTCTTTCAAGGGGCAGAGTCTGCTCATGCGGGGACACCATTGTCCACGTGTTCCTGCGTGTTTAGGAATGCAATTTAATCCATGTGACATTTCTTTGAGAAAAAAGTGACTACATATATGCACCAAGCTGTCCCAAAATTTATGTTCTCCCCCTCTCACTAGAGGATCAAAATTTCAAAAGTATATACTTCCAAATTTGTGTGACTGAGGATGTGGATCTGAAGACTTCCTGCCAAGTAGGTCATCTTCCTTGGCTTCTATCATTTTAAGTCTCAGACACCTTATCAGTGTGTTCATAAGTGAGGATCCTGGGGTGCCTCTTACGAAGCACAAAGTGGAGAGGTGCCCATGCTGGGAAGGGTCTAGGGGGTAAGGTCTTGTGTTTGCCCTCACTGTGACTCTAACCTGGCAGGGCTTGTTATAATGTCATGTGGGGTTAGATGGGGGTTTGGGGGGAGGGAGAAGAAAGGATCCACCAGAATCAGAATTGCCAGCCCCTGTGCAGAACCCCATGGAACAAAGCTGTCTTCTTGCAAAGGTCCGGATCCGCCCGGCTCCCCTGCTTTCTTAGCGTAGGATGTTCCCCAAACTGGTGAGAAGGGAGTTGTTACCCAGAGGCGGGAATGCGGAGGAGGAAGTCGACAGCGCACAGGGAGCGTGATGAGGTGGTGTCCCCAGATGAGAGGTGGGGGGGGCTGGGGCTGGGTTCATAAAAATGGGAGAGTGAGAATCCACAAAGGTCTCTTCTCAGCTTGAGCAGTTACCCCGGGGGAGCTACTCAGGAAATACCCCCCGCTTTAGAAAGGGAAATGCACCCCAGTTCTTCCAGCTTAGAGACCCTGTCAGGGGGACTGCGCCCCAGTAGAAGGAAAAGAGAGCAGCAGATGACTGGATATGTGGCTCCAGGGAGCCTTCCTGGCTGCCAGCTTCGGGGTTAGAAGAGGAAGGAGCGGTTCTAATGCTCCCTCCTCCCCACTTCCCACATCCCATTCCCAAGGCCTGTCCCCACCCCTGGCTCCACCCAGACCCCTCAGAGCCCTACCCTAGCCACAATGACCAAAACAGCAGGCACAACGTGTTGGCAAAGCTTCAGGGGAGCCTGTGCTGTGACTGCGACGACAGGCGACGTCAGGGACAATGTGCTCGACACAAGCAGAGGCACCTCAGTAAGTAGAAGGCTTAAATAAACTGCCCTCCTTTCTTATGCCACACTTCCCTCTAGGGAGTTCCTCGGACTCAAGTGCCAATCATAAATGAACATATGACCCTCCTGGGACCACCCTTTCATGCAAGCCCAACCTGCATCCTGGTATAGAGCTGGCACTACTTGGATATGGCTGTGCAGACCCAGGGACTAGGGGCGTGAAGGTGAGGGTCTTTTCTTTCACCTTTGTGAGATATTTGGGACCACCACCTTTGCTCCTGGAGCCCACAGTGTCACCCGTGGGGAATCTGTTAACAGTCCAAGGCATTGAATTCTGGGAGGGTTGGAAACCTTCAAGATCTGTGTTTTCCATTTGGGGCTCTTGTCACATCTTTCCAGACATCTCCCTTTCCATCTCTTCCCCCACTTTCCCCCACTTCTTTCCTTCATGAGAAACACAGCTGGTAGAGATGCTGCCTTTGTCCTGTCACTGAGGGCAAACTTGTTTCAGTGGACATTTCTGAGTTCCCACTCTCTTTGGGGCACTTAATTTTGTTTGGGAGTGTGAGTAATACATCTTGGGCTTCAGATGCTAAGCTTTGCCCCCATAGGACCCATAGGGCACAGTGCTGTGCACAGAAGTGTGAAAAATAGTCTCAGATAGCAGAACCTGAGAGCCCAACTCATGGATGCCCAGGGCAGGCAACGCAAATAAAACGCAAAGCTCTAGAAAAATAAATAAATACAGGGGCTGGAGAGGTGGCTTAGTGGTTAAGGCACTTGCCTGCAAAGCCTAAGGACCCAGATCCCACGTAAGCCAGACGCACAAAGGTGAGGTGAGCGTACTTGCCCACTAGGTGGTGAAAGCGTCTGGAGTTGGGTTTCGGTGGCTGAGGCCCTGGCACTCCAATTCTCTCCCTCTCTAAAAATATAAATAAATAAATAATAAATAAAGTAACTCCTCTCCCCACCCTCCCCATTGAGGGCCAAGGTGGAGGAAAAACAGACACAGCCACGGACCAAAACTTCTCCATTCCATTCCATTAAAATGGCCCTTTTGCCGGGCGTGGTGGCCACGCCTTTAATCCCAGCACTCGGGAGTCAGAGGTAGGAGGATCGCCATGAGTTCAAGGCCACCCTGAGACTGTGTCGTGAATTCCAGGTCAGCCTGGGCCAGAGTGAGACCCTACCTCAAAAAAAAAAAACAACAACAACAACAACAACAACAAATTGCCCTTCACAAGATGGAAGGAAGGGTTTGCTGGATGTAAGGGCCTTTTCAGCTTCTGGGACTGGGTTTGGAGCCTGGGCTCTGTGTCCAAATGTCCCCATCCACAGGTCTTATGAGTGGTCCCAGGGTCTTGATGCCAAAGCGTCACCTGTACAGCAAGATGTGTGTGTGTGTGTGTGTGTGGCCTTATGCACTCACAGTGTCATTGCACACAAATCAGGGAGCCCCTTTCCTCTGGTATTCTTGTCTGAATTGTTCCTTGTTCCGAGGCCCACCTGAAGATAGATGAAAAATGCACCAGTCATGCCCTAAATGTCCTTCTGAGTTTCCAAATGGAGAGGAACATGGCGGGCCAAGGGGGTGACGTGGGATGCATTAACATAATGACTCAAACTGCACTAATGTTTCACAGCTTTTTTTTTATTAGCAATACCAAGATAACTTATTGAAGCATTTTTAGTATTGTTTTACATTCCATTCATAAATGACCTAACTTGTAACTCAGCATACAGCACACTTAAAGATATAGTTTGACACTTATTCAGAAAGCTACAATTATGATAACTTACATGCCTTCATTACCAGGAACACCTTAATATATCTTCTAAATGACTTCAACAATACTCTATTCCAAAGTACACGATAACCCGGTACACGTTTACACATTTTACCTCCCGTCACCATTTTTAAAGTTGTGAATGTCAAAGTGCTGCTCTGTTCACTGCAATTTTACTGTCCTCGGTTCCCGGTTAATACGACGACGACCTGACACAATATTAAGCTAGTAATATTTCTGCTTAAATACTAAGGGGGGGGCAGGGAGATAATCACTGCACTTTTCTGAATTCTAAGTGTTACAAAATACATGACATTCAGACACAAGCGGTAAATGCCGGCGAGACCATCACAGGGGTGGGGGCACACAGGCTCTGTCAGCTCAGGGCACTGGGAGGATGCACCCCCATCTCCCAGACAGGTTTTCACAGGTCAAGAGACCCGTCACCCACTAGTATTTGTCACTTGGGATTTAGGACTTTGAGGGACTTTCTTTCCCATTCAGAGTTACTAAGTTTTGCAACCTGCGACTACACTGGAGTGCCTGAGGCAAGGCTCTCAGGCACCCTCATTGTCTGCTATGCACACTGTAGGCAGGTGTGCTGTGACATACCCATGCCTGGGCCAGTAGTAATTATTTATCCAACACACACATGTATATACCTTCTTCTCTCGACTTTGCATGGTTAACAAGCTGCAGATAACCACCAAGGAGCACGAACAGACAAGGGGAAGTCCAGATAGACCCACTAGCACAGGGGGGTCACTTACCTGAAAGAAAATGTGTAGATTCATTAAACAATCCAGAAACCATTTGGGCTAGAGGCATTTGAAAGCAAGGGCAGGGCCATAGCCCCTAATTGTTTAATGGAATAATGACAATAAAGCAATATTTATAAAATTTGGTCTTTCCTTCTCTGGCGAAAGCAAGAATAGCGGATGTGATTAGAGCGGGCTGGCAATTAGACATAGAGGTGCTGTTGATCAGCGCTAAGTAATAGGAGATAATTGCTACTTATTTGAAACCTGGGCTTTGCATGCAGCATCTGAAAATTAAAAAAGAAACCACCTGATTCCTTCTGCAGCTGACATGTGGCCTGAATCTAGATGGCTGTCATTTCTACCCACCACTCCCATTCAGCAGCCTCGGGAAGCCGATGCCAAAGCTGAAACTCCGGGACCCTGTGCCCACTTGTCACACACCGACGGGGCCACAGTGTTCGTATGTTAGGGGTGGAGTCTCTGAACTTGCTTGGAGGGAGGGATGCTGACAGCATACTACTCTTCAATATCTTCCGCGTCCCTCCCAATTTTAACTCAAGACCAGAGGGGAAACTGCACAGATTTGGAACCAAAGCATTTGGCTCCTCTCTCCTCCCTAGGAAGCTGGATCCCAGGCAAGAGGTTTCATGCAATCCAAAAAGAATATGGACATCGCCACCAAAATAAACGCTACCAGACTTTACTCCTGCTTCGGAGGCACTGTTGATGCAGACAGCATCTTTCTGGAGCCAAAAAAATATGCAGCAAGAGGAAAGGAACATAAACAAGGCTAAATGTCACCAGTGTTTGCCGACTTACAGACACCAACCATTTGTGTGTTCTGAAATGACGAGTGGACCACTTGGCAAAAGCAATGACATGCATACAACAGTCCTGCCGTCCTGCAGTGCGAGCGGCATCGCACCCGTGGCGTCCCCGTTTCATTTCAAAAGAGGGAAGGGGAAGAGAAGAGTGCTGGAAGATTTTGTCAGACATGGTGTCAGAGCTCTGGCTCTGGGTGCCAGCAGAGGAGAGCCTGTTTGGTGTGTTGATGTCACTAAGAGCTCCCAGGGGACGTTACCTGTGTCTTATTTCATCATAGTCAGAAACAAGGTCTCTGCACTCAGTTATGAGCCCGCCAGAGGACAAGCAGAATGAGGTGGTGACGTTTATGAACTCACAAGGTCTGCCCTTGGACTTCACGGCAGGTGAAATGGCCCTTCCTACTGGAGTCACACTATGAAAGGGAGCAGGCTGGACCATGGCGGTCACAGCTAGTCTGTAACTGGCCACATCATGCAAGGGCAGCGAGGTGCCTTCTCTAGCCTCTGGAGACCATCTCGGTGTGACCACAGCTCTTAGGGAAGGGGCAGGGAATGTCACAAAGCAAGACGGCACCAGAGACAGCAGCCCGGGCTTGCTCATGTTCTCTGGTTGATGGCCTTCCCTGGGGTCGGCTGCATGTCACCTGGACCCCCCCACACATCACAGATGGAACTTTGTGGTTCTCCTCCTGTGCCATTCTCCTCATCTAACTTCCTTCACTTATTAAATCTGCCCTGTTCATGAGCACAGCGTGGCCTGGGCCACTAGACCAAGTCATGAACCAATTGCCATAGGGGATACATCACAGGCCATGCTTAGGGTGTCTGCATATGCCATACATTCAACTTTCAGGGTGATATATATATGTGTGTGTGTGTGTGTGTGTGTGTGTGTGTGTGTGTATAGTATATGTATACACATATGTATATGCCTAAGAAGTCTCTACTTGACCTGGGGTCTCTACCTTAAGTCTTGGGTAAAAGCAGAGAGGTTAAGACTTGCTTCCTAGCCTTAAGCACTCACCTATGTCAGGAGAGAATTGAGTGGAAATCAAAATACTATAACTACCAGGATGGGATGCCATCATCACCCACATTGTCTTTCCAAGCCAACCATCCCATGTGCCAAGAAGCAGCTGCTGACAATGTGGCAGTGGGGCATGATGTGGGGATAAGGTGTGCTTCTAACTGGCTGGAAAGGAAGACGTGTGCAAGCTTAGTGCTACGGGGCTATGACACTGGCAAGGTGTCCTGGATCCTGCCATCGTTTCTTTGCAACACCTCAGGTGACACTCACCTCTGCACTGTAATGCCCGGGAGACAGCAGTATCTGCCCACGCTCTCTGACATCTGTTACTGTATTTCACCCCGTGCCTCTGTCTGGGAAGTTCTAGGCTCTAGTGAAGCCCAGCACGAAGTACTCTATCTCCTGCCTTTGCCCTTGGTGTCTGGGGTGGGGACGCTACAGGACGGGTTGTGTATGACGATGCCTTCCTGAAAGTCTTTACACACATGAAGTCCTCTGCAGAGTGCCTTTGGCATTAGTGGCAACAGGTAACACCTTGCAGGCAGTGATGAGGCCCTTCCTGCACCACCTCACTGCCGACTGGAACAGCAGAGGGCACACTTCATTTCTTCTCTGGAATGACACAGGAGAACGTCTTCCTTACACCAGGACTGGGGCTGGCAAACTAGCTCACTGGCCAAGTCCAGCCTGTCTAGTGCTTGAGTTCATAAAGTTTCATGGCAACACAGCCCCGCCACCATCCCTTTGCATGTGGTCCATGGCTGCTTGGGTACTGCCTGGCAGAGTGCAGTTGAGGTAAGAGCATCCACATGGCACAGCTAAAATATCTGCCCTTCGGCCTTTACGGGAATATTTGTTGCCCTCTGCTTTAGGCTGTGTCCTTGGAGACACTGTCAGTCTTCCCCGGCTCCCAACGCAAAAGCCGTGTGAAGACAGCTCACGTTGTGAGAGTCCCCTTTGTAACCCTGGTTCCTCGCATCACGTAGTTTAGAACGTACGAGGGGAGAAAGTGGTGATGGGCTCTTTATTTCTTTTCTGAACAAGGGCGTGTGCGTCCCACTTCTCTTAGTCCTACAGAAGCCCACAGGACCCTTATTCCATTATTTGGGTTAAGGGGGAAAAAACCAGGTTCCCAACAAGCTTACTCCTGTTCTCAACCTTGCCTTCTCACTGGCTTCCTCCCATGCAAGGGGATCACTTGATCTGACAGCCACTGCACACAAGGCCTCAACTCCATGACCGACGATGCACTGCTAGATTCTGCACACGTGGCCAGGCTTCCCTGAGTGGCGTAACTCCAGAGTATAGCTGCTGAGGGTAAAGGAATGGTGTTGTTCTCCTTACCTTCTCTTATTCTGATTTGAATTCTCCACCATCAGTCCTACCCCTTAGGTAGGAACCCCCTAGGGGTTAACCAAAGGACAGAGAAGCCCCTGTTTATGAAAGCCAAGACATTGATTCTCTACCTGGAATGTCTGTCGCCGTTCCCAAGGCAAGGCTTAGGGGTCATCTGCTTACTCTCTACATGAACAATCTCCGGGGTGAAATGCGGTCTTTAGCCTGTCTGTGGAGTGTTCCCCGGGCGATCTGCAGACCAGCCCTTGCACCGTGTGCATGGCACAGCCTATACCGTCCAAGCTCTCCTGGATCTCCAAGCTACCCACTCAGCAACACTTCCACCACAGCTCCTCAGGCTGGACCCGGGACGTGTCTGCCTTGCTTGTCATAGTGCGTGATACTGTTCTGGTCCTTACGTAAACATCCATGCGGAGTTTGTTCCATTACAAAGCCAAGGTCAAACCCGAGGCATAACCAGGTCCTCTAATGGCACTTCTTTGACTAGCTCCATATATGCTGCAGCAGAATAAAGGGGTGTGGGCCTGCACCCTAGAAGTCACCTCAGGAAGTTCGAGTTTTGACGAGGATGAAAGCCATACAAGGAGATCGTATGTCGGGAGACCTGACCACCTCGAGCAGCAACAACGTGCATCCTCCGCCTTAGGTCATGTATTCTCCAAGATGGCTCAGTGGCCCCCACAGTATCATCTGTAACATGTCCCCACACACTAATGTGCCATCCTCTGTGCAAAGATCCTTTGAAAGTTCACATTGCTACCCTCAGCAACATGGACCGTGCTGCAGGACTCCATCTACCCAAGAGGCTGGAGTGGCCTCTCTCTATTGGCTAACTCTGCTGTACCCAAGTCAGGATGGCAGTGGCTATCATTGGCCAGTGCACATGGGCCAGGAGCCCAGGTCTGAACGGTAAAGAGTTTAGGATCAGAGTTTTAAAGTTAGGAAGCAACAGTGTAGAAACGACGAAGGCATTGAGAATACTTCCTTTGGCACAAGAACTAAGCATCGAATTGGAGGAGAGACACTCTCCAGTCACCAGCAAGGGTGAGGGGACACTGATGGTGGGGGGTGAGGGGCAGTGTGTACATGATACAGACGACGTCTGCACACTGTAGAAAGTTCTTCCTTATCTGTAGGGACATCAGTTATTCTCACGAGCCAGCTTCTGGGGGCATGGAGGTGGGATTCAGGCTTGCTAATCAGACAAAACCAGGCTCCATGCTCTACAATGAGGAGGAAGGCTTAGATTTGGCAAAGTGCAACTTCATAAGGAAGACCAGGCACTGACCTGGCAGACCGAACCCGTGGCAAAACCACCTGTGCTTCAAGTGGAGCCGAGAGGAGATAATGACCACGGGGAAAACTACGCCTAGCGTCTTCACAGCCTTGCTACACGAGAGGGACAGTGGAGGTCTGGGTGCTTAACAGCTTGCAGACCCTGCTTCATGCAGCACTAAAAAGAGAAGACTGCAAACTGTTTGAGATAGGGAAATAAAAATAACTTTAACTAATAAATTTAAGTCCCCCCCCCCCATATTGGCTTGTGCCCAGGATAACGATGCCTGACCTTTGTAGCTCCTGGAATGCCACCATAACCAGCAAGTACATGAAAAGATTGCATTTCTGCTGGGCCACATACAGAGGTGGGGGAATGAGAGCTAGACCTGGCTGAGCCCATTCTGGAGACCAGAGCAAATGCAAAGGACGGGAAGAACTGATCCCCGCCTGCTTCCAAATCGTAGCAGAAGGATTCAGAAGAAATGAGGGCAGGTGAAACGCAGAGGCGAGCCTCTCTAAAAATAGGCAGTCGATGGCCTGTTAAGAAGCAGTTTTGGTATTCTGGAGCACAGGGACACGGACACTCTGCAGGAAGCTTTCCTGCCTGGCAGTCCAAGGGTCCTCGTGTCCCTTGGAAAAGAGAGGTTGTGGCATACATCCCAGGCTCGGCTGCTCGGAAGGGTGTGAGGTTGACTGGCCATGGAAATGGTGGATGAGTGTTATGAGATGTTATCTGGGGAGGGTTGAGAATGCCTACTGGCACTGTCCAGAAGGCTCCCCTATAATGGCCCCTCCGCCCTCACCTGGTGCAAAAGGGCACCATTGGATAAGCATCCTCAAGGCAGGCAGCCTTCCTTCCACACTGACAGGAAGACGGGAAAATTAATGGAGGTCACATGAGCACATTTTAATAATAATAATGAGTTTATGCCCATGCCACGTTTTGATCTTTTCTGATGCATGGATTCCTGTCAGGAACTGTTGTCCTGTGTAGGTAGTTGAAAGAACTGAAAATAGACTTTAAAAATAATCCCTAAATGATAATAATAAAAAAACCCTCAACCACAAACTTAAAACAACAATGAAGAAGAAATATTTAAATGTTGCTCCCACCCCAGAGGAATAAAGGGGGAAAAATTGGACAGACATAAAGCCCTCTCTTCTTTTAAATATTGTCTTTAACAGCTTCAGAAGTAATGAACTGTATGTGGCTAAAAATAGATCTGGAGGCCTCATAAACCACCCAGTATAAAGGGCTGTCAATATTTTTTTTGAGCTGTCAGAAATCTATTTAGTGATTTTTTGACAATTCAAGAAAATATTTCTGACTACTTGATCCAGTTCTTAGTAAATTAGAGAGGGGGGGAAACAAAAAAAATATATCAATTTAGATTATAAACGCAGAATCTCACTTTCTGATTCCCAACTCTGTGCTAAAAGAAGCATCAAGATGCTGAGGTTCAGAGACCTTTCCATGTTCAATTCTTCCCTCCCTCTCTCTTTTCCTCTTTTCCACAGATGAAGGAAAATCTCAGAAATCTATTCACAAATTAAGATGGCGAGGCCCCATGCTGTTGGTCCCTAGGGAGCAGATTTGGGGCTAGTTTCAAAGGGAGCAGTGTGCAGAGAGCTGCTCTGGGAGATGGTCTGTGAAGTGCAAACATCTTCGTGCCAAGAAAAGACACTGCCCCACCCTGCCCACCCCAGTATCCATTTGATCTGATTCAAGTTCAGGATTATGTTTTAAAATCTGGAATTACTATGGGGTAACAATATTCTTTAAGGAGTTAAAGAAGGGCCGATTCACAAGATCAGGCAGGCATAAATTCAAGACGCAAAGGGTCACCACACTGCTGATCAGAGACTTCACAATGTACATTTCTTGTGAGAACAACAAGCAGACAGGTGAACAGACAGACACAGACAGACAGAAGGCAACGGGAGAAGGCGAAGCCATGGTAACTGCCACTTGATATGTCTACAGATGAGTCACAAACACCCCAAAGCCATCTCCCCGTTGGGAGAGGTCTCTAGTTCTGCACTGTGGTTAGTGTGGTGTGATTTTAGTATCCTCTAAGTCAATAAAAGAAGTTTAAGGAAGCAGATTTGGCTTAAGCAAAATGGTAAGGAATTCTCCTTAGGCATCTTTTTTCCTTTCTTTTTTTTTTTTTTTTTTTTTTTTTTTTTAATATTTTTGCACAAGTTGAAAATACTGAAAAGTTTGCAGGTTACCATGTCTCTCTCTCTTTTGTAAAATACATTTTCTTTCCATTCTTAACTTACAAATAACAGATTGGAGGTGTTCCCATTGTAAGATACCACTCCCTTCGCATGCTTTCTGTACAGGCATTTGAGAACGTAACACTGGAAAGTGAACTGCAAAAATAGAAGTGAAATCAACTTGTCTGATTGTCTACACTGTGCATACAGTGGTAGCTGTCTCTTTGTAGGGTCAGTTTATAATTCACTCATGGGTAAAGTCGACATTGTTATTTTTTTTTTCTACCTCAATGTTATTTATTTATTTATTTATTTATTTTAATGCACTAGTCAGCAGTGATGTTTTGGGAAACGAACTAAAGGAATATGGTTCTAAAACTTACCACATAAGTCTGGCCTCTTGATACATCCAGAATTTGCTGTGTTGCTTGCAAGCCCGTTAAAGGCTGCTAAGCCATCAGCGCTGTAGGCCCTGAGGACCGACAGCATGTTCATGGGTTTCTCCAGACCCGGGGGACCCCGCTCTGGCTTCGACAGTCCTGCCGAGGGGTCCTGGGCAGGAAGAAGGCCCGGGCTGTGCCATTGCTTCTCCGACGATTGAGCTAAAGGTGAGACCAGTCCCTGGATGGGCTGGGGGGCGCCGGGGGGCAGCAGGCTGTCCGCGCCATCGCTGCTGCTGTCCTTGCTGAGGGTAGGCAGTGGCTTGCTCATCATTTCTGGTTCGGTGTCAATCTCCTCGTCCTCGTTGTTCTCCCCCTTGGAGGAGTCCATGTCCTCGGAGGAGGCAATGTCTGAGAAGTCGTCCGGAGCGTTTTTACTTGCGGTTTCTGGGATCAGGATAGGAGCGTCATCTTCTGGGCTGGTTTTCCCATCAGGACCTTTCTTGGGGCAGGAACCGGTGGCCGCAGAGCCACCCATGCCGGGATAAACACCAAACTGTTTGTAGAAGTCGGATGAGAAGGTACAAAATGCAGGGTCTGCATGGCTGGACCACGGGCCGCTCTTCTGGTCCCCCAGAGTCTCTTTGGCCTGTCCTTGGGCCATCTTCTCCGAAGCAGAGTCGAGAGCGCCCATGGAGCCCGGGAGGGCCAGCTCTTTGTTGGATTGTATGGAGGGCAACAGAGCCACCTTGCTGGCCTCCCGCGCCTGCTCTTTGCAATTGGCCGTCACCCCCACCCCCGTGGGGTGGTCTTTGCGTTTCGCTTTCCCCAGGTGGTTGGCCTGTAGGTGGAGGGCCATGAGCTCCATGGACGATGTGGTAAAGGCACAGAACAGACAACCGTGCCACGCGATGCTGTCCTGCACCGTGACCGAGGAGCCCGGGAGGGCGGCGGCGTCAGGCCTCACCGACAAGTCCAGAGGCTCATATTGAGATTTCTCCGACTTCCTCTGGGAGGACTTGCCCCCGGCTTTCTCCTCGCCACCATCCGCTGCCGCGTGGACTTTCACGGCAGGGCTGTCGGAAGGCACTTTGTCCTTTGTCTCCTTCTTCTTCAAGGAGCTGAGGACAAAGCTGTCCATGAACGCTTGCAATGACCCTTGGAAATTCACACCGTTGCTCACGACACTTTGGTAAGCTCGCCCGATCTCGGCAAAGTGGGAGCTTTTAGAAGGAAGGTCGCTCCCCTTCAGAGCATCTGAAGGAAGCTCTGAGGACATGCCGGTGACCTGTCCCGAGTGATCTCCAGAGGAGAGCACCCCCGATGTCCACTGCTGGGAGGCAGGACCACCTCGAAAGTCGATGCCAGGGAGACCTTTAAAAGCCCCCCGCAGGATGTCGGGCCTGAAGAACAAAGGCGCTTTGCTGGACACCTCGTCCTTGTGCTCTTGGCTCGGGGGCTGTCCGGACAGGGGCCCCGCTCCGTTCTGCCGCTCCCGATGGTGTCGTTCTAAGTGGTATTTTAACGACGCCGACTGGGTGCCCGCGTAGTCACAGTGAGGACACTTGTACGGTTTCTCACCTGCAGATGTCGGTACAGGAAGAAAAACAAAGTGTTTATCTCTTTTTTGGTGCACAGAATGAGGCTAGAAGGATCAACATTTGTTCTTTGAAACAAAACAGCTCAAACTAATAATTAGTTAGAGAACAACTGCTTTTTAATAGAAGAGTAATTCGTACTCTTAAGCTTTTTTAATGATTTTGTACCATTGGGGACTATTCAGGAATGACATACTATCTACACACAATTAGCTATCTTTTTCTTTATCTAACATGTGAAAACGGCTGTAGATTTAAAAGCTATGATTATGAAAATTAAGCATAATAATTTCAACCACAGTGATCATTAAAAGTAGAAGTTTAAAAAGACAAACTATGTAACAAATGGGTGGTTGCGATATTTTGTGTATACAATAGCTCTAAAATTTGTTTAAATTATACACATGGAAACCATTTTTAAACCAAAAAATTTTATGGCACTGTTACGCAAGACTGAAATGAATGATTTAAGTCTTGCTCCACAGTAAATCATGGATATAATTAGCAAATGGCATACCGCACAAGTAATTTATCATTATTTGGAGGGCACCATTCCAGACGGGCTCTGATATCTGCAGACCTACTGCATTGTTTCTAAATAAAGCACAATAAATACTGATTCTATAAAATATTAATATCATTACAGTGCACTGTGATTGCGGCATGTAAAGACATATAGTTAAGATAAAAAGCAGTCGATAAAACTTAAAAGAAAATGAGTAATAAAAAGGCACAAAGTATATTTAGTCTCTGTATTTGAAATTAACATTATCTACGGGTCTTTTTTGTGCCTTAAATTTGTACTAATGGCAACCCTAGTGCTCTGGTAGTAAGCGGTGTAATTTACCTATAATAAGGACTTTCTAGAGAGTAAAAATAGCTTTAAAGCATGTTTTGAAACATAGAAGATGATTTTCATGAATTAAATATTTATTTAAATTCAACGCCCAACTTCGGTTGTCCGGTTCACGGTGCAGAGTGGTATCTTTAGCAGACAACTTACATCTGCAGGCATTGTGGGATAGAGGAGGAGAAAGGTCAACAAATGCGGATTTAAATACATCTCAAGAATGGGTTTGCAATCTTTTCTAGACTTTGCAATGACAAGGCTCTGGGCAAGAGGTGGGGGCTGTGGATCCCAGTTAGCTTTATACAAGAAGTACCCTGTCAGTATTCATAATTATCTCCCCCAGGAAGCTTAACTACCTCCTCGCACCTGGCCTGTGTCCCATCGTGAGACAGATACAACTTAAAAGAAAGCTAAGTGACTGGCGTTTGTGTATTCTGAAGACATTTCTGTGCATCTCTAGTCTTAGAGATGACTCCCCATTCTCCAAGCACAGGACACTTGGGGTCTGGAGTTTATCGAAGAGAGCCCCGTCAGCCTAGATCGTGGACAGGGGACATGGTCACATCATCTGAGGAGTGTGTGCTAGACTTTGGGACACTGTCTGCTGTATTTCTTCTTACAAGCAGCTGAGGGTTTTTTTTTTTTTTTTTTTTTTTTGGACACTTCTTCAGGTGCCCTTGACTTGAGGCAAAAGACCAACTGGGAATCTGCACAGCCGCCTTTGGCTCAACCAATGCTGAGGGTGTACCAAGGGAGACTCTGTATTGGCAAAGGTCATTTTTACACTCTTGGGGTTTAATCCCTGTGTTAGAATAAGACACACTTGAGCCACCACTTCCTGGATATTCCACTCATGGGCCATGAAACCATGGTGGGATGCAACACTTCTGGTCAGCTGGTGTCCCAGTGGCCAGATGTGGTAGTCTGTCCCTCAAGCTTAGGGAGTGAGCACAGGACTTGCATCAGGAGAGCCAGGTTAGAAACCCAGGGCCCTGATTATATGTCAGTGCAGCAAATGGATAGCCACAGAGGTGAGGCCAACAGTTACTAGGGAAGCTCGGACTGCAGTTCAGAAATGCACCTGGAAGTGATTAAGTGTTAAGAGCAAGAGCTCTGTGGAGAAAGCACCAGCTTTCCTTAGCAGGAACTAAAAGAAGAGTGCGATTTCCCTGAGGTGGGCAGGGCTGGACACAGAGGGTCACAGAGGGACGTGTGTGCCTGCGGCCCCTGGTCGCACATTTAAACAGCATACTGGAACATTGGTTCACTGACTGAACTGCGCAAGAGAACCATTAGGGGAGTCAGGGAAAACATGGGGTCTGGTCCTGGTGTGGCACTGCTGGGCCCTAACATCTGGGTTGGGGCCAGAAGTTGGTACCTGCACTGAGCATTGCTGGTGGTTCATGTACAGCTACTTTATAGACAGCACTGCGTAAAACCAACATGGAGCTGACTGGGGGCGGCTCAAAAAATTGGGCTTCGGGCTGGAGAGATGGCTTAGTGGTTAAGGCACCTGCCTCCTAAGCCTAAGAACGCTGGTTCCAATCTCCAGGTCCCATGTTTAGCCAGATGCAAAGTGATGCAAGGGTGCAATGCCACACTTGACCACAAGGGGAGTGCACGCATCTGGATTTCGTTTGCAGCAGCTGAGAGACTGATCTGTCTCCCTCTCCCTCTCTCTGTCTCTCTCAAAAAAAAAAAAAAAAAAAAATTGGGGCTTCATCTTCCCAAATTCCGAGCTCATTAGCCCAAAGGTACAAATAGGGTTTGGGGATCTCCTTTGGTGCTCCTCTATGGAGCTGGGTGGAGACCACTGCAGAACCTCCCTGGGGAGTAAGAACCCTTCGAAGTGGGCTTGATGGCATGGTTTTGCAACCTAGCCCCCATGGGGTATTTGGAGAGTCCGGGCTGGGGTCTGGACATCCCATGTTATCCTGGGCTCCACTGGGCATGGTATCTGGTCTTGGGTGATTTCCTTCCTGAAGAAGTGAGAGCACAGGTTCCCAGAGACCTCATCCCACTCACAGGAAGAGCTACGCCAAGTCTCCTGAAAGGGCCGGAGCCCCGCACGTGTGCACACACTTATCCGCAACGTGCACATTAACTCACCCTGTTTTGACTGAGTGAACCAATGCATAAATGAGCACCTCCCGCCTCCTGACCACCAGTGCTGTCCCCCAAAAACTAAGTAGGGAAGTAAAGACAGCCCCCCCACGGCCCCAGGGGAAGACATAACACCAATTATGAAAGCAAGTGGCATTTGAGCGCACACTCTCCAACACAGCACTGCTGCAGCCAGGTCTCCTTCACTCAATCATTCATCTTTCTTTTTTTTTTTTTTTTTAAGTATTTTTAATTTTAATTTTAATTTATTTAGTTGAGAGAGGGAAAGAGGCTGAGAGAAAGACACAGAGAGAATGGGCATGCCAGGGCTTCTAGCCACTGCAAATAAACTCCAGAGGCATGCGCCACCTTGTGCATCTGGCTTATATGGGTCCTGGGGAATCAAACCCAGGTCCTTTAGCTTTGCAGGCAAGCACCTTAACTGCCAAGCCAT
Source organism: Orientallactaga sibirica (assembly GCA_036365145.1). Lineage (NCBI taxonomy): Eukaryota > Metazoa > Chordata > Mammalia > Rodentia > Dipodidae > Orientallactaga > Orientallactaga sibirica. Next base: position 6,634,346 of record JAEOAD010001365.1, read on the forward strand.
CTCTCCAGCCCAATCATTGATCTTTTATAGTTCAGAAGAGGCCTTGTCCTGCCCTGTTCCTGCCTTAGGCAGGCCATTACTGAGAAACCAAAAAGGTCCACTTAGCACTCGAGTCTGATCGGGCCTCAACCCTGGTGAATGAAGGCCTGCACCTGGATTTTCAAGGGTTATTTGGGCTGTTAAAAACATGTACCCTCTTAAGCTAGGCATGGTGGCGCATGCCTTTAATCTCAGCAGTCGGGAGGGAGAGGTAGGAGGATCGCTGTGAGTTTGAGGCCACCCAGACACTACATAGTGAATTCCAGGTCAGCCTGGGCTACAGTGAGACCCTAACTCAAAGAGAAAAAAAAAAAAAGCCCAAAAACAAAAACCAGCTCCTCTCTCAAGAATACTGCCTGCCCATTCTTCCTTGCCAGCCGTGCCATTTCCCCAGTGAAGTGCCATCCCTTGCCTAGGTCTTAAAGGGCTTTGCTTGGGTGGCCACTTCCTGCCACCCTCACCCCCACATAAATGCTCCAGACATCCTCCAGGGGATAAAGCTTTTGGATCTGTGCTTTTAAAAAATAAATTTAAATTTTTCTTTTTATCCCTAATAACTCTAATCCTCTGCCTTGCAGTCCTTCCCCTCCTCCCCGGGGTTGTCTTTCCAGTGAGGGGGCAGAGGGAAGCGGGGAGAGTTTTTAGGCTGGCACTGCAGGATGCTGTTCTGGCTGGGCAAACACAGGAGCTCACAGACATTTGGGGTGAGCATAGAATCGCGGGCAGCCCCTGGGGCTTTGCGTTCCACTGGAAACATCCCAGCTGTTCCCGAGGCATTCTTTTCCCCAAAGGACACATCTCAGAGTGCTCAGGAGGCAAACTTCGCACAGCACTGGCCTGGAGGGCTGGAGCAAGAGCCGAGAAGAAATCCCATCAGCAAGTTGAACAGCTCGGAGGTGCAGTCAAAGTCCATCCACCATTTGGCCGGCACACCCAGGTGCTGAGTCCACCTGGCTGAGCTGCACTGCCGTGAAAGCAACTGCATCTGGCTGCATTCCTCAACCCAGCACTCTGGGCCTACTGTGACAAGCCCCAGGCTGCAAACATGGCCAGAATTCTGCAAGAAACTAGGCAAGGGGTCTGCTCAGCTTCCTCCAACTGAGGTCTGATTCTACTAAGAGTTGGGTAGGCATTGTCCATGCTGACCATGTGGTACGGTACAGGGGACCTCAGGACCCGTCAGCTGCTGTCTGCTTGAGTGATTGGCCACTTAAGCCATGGATGAGTCTAAATGTCCTTGGGATATCTTTTAGACTGCCCCAAGCTTTGCAGGGAGCCAAGTGTGCGTGTATCCTCACTCCATGATTGGGGTTAGCTATCCCAGCCTCAGCTTGTTGGAGTGGCCTCACAGCGCATGTGCCATCTGAGCTGGCAGATCATAGGCACACTGGAGAGAGGGACAAACACTTCTCGCGGAGGTCACCTGCCATCCAGCTTGGACTGTGGGGAGAGAAATCTCCAGTTTTCTAAGGCAAGCTTGCTATCCAGATGTGCGCATGTCCTATCTCAGTTCATATATTGGCATCTAATTCAATGCTTCAGGCACTGGGGGGCCCACAGAGCCCCCCCCCCACGTTGCAGACTGGATCTCGACCAGCAGCCAGTTCGAAACTTGTGCCTGAAACAAGGATGTCCAAGGTCAGGCCGTCCCCCGGACCATGTGATTTTACAAAAGACAATTTTCTCTAGAAAGGACAAAGCACATTTTAAAAAAAAAAATAATTGGTTAATTTTGGTGGGCTAATGAAATTATTGGAACCTTCATGCATTTAAGCCAGCTTCCCAGTGACATATGGCATTAAGTTATGTATTTAACTTTGGGATATCACTGGTAACTTCTCCTGCATTATCATATCCTTCCAATTTTAGAAATATATGATCAGATAGTTTAATTTAATTTTTTGTCCTGTTTCTATATGGTCATATCTTTTTTTTTTTAAGTGAGTCAGGGTCTCCACACGTAACACAGACCAGTCTTGAAGACACGCTACTGTTGCCTCAGCTTCCTGGGTTCTGTGATGACAGAAGGCTACAGCTTACTCACAGAACAGCCACATCTTTTATTTCTGAGCAGTTGCTTTTCACTTAACAGTCCAAAGAAACCCTTACTTTTCTAGAGGGTATTTTGGAGTTATTTAGAATAAGTTCCCAACAGCATCTCTAAAAAAATAAATAAGTAAAATACCAGGTAGATTCATACCCTCTTTGGAAATGTCTTTATTAGGCTTTTAAGACGTGATTTGCACTTCTGTTTTTTTTTTTCTAAATTTCCAAAAGTGATTCTACTTTTGAAGTCCAGAAACCGAATGTCCTCCCACATTGCAACCTCTTTTGGATATTTATTTAGTCTTCCCACACGTCTTTACTTAGTTAATACCAGGAGAGATAAATATGGTGGAGCCTTTGCAGCGAAGCTTCAGTACATTAATATAAATTGTACACTAATTCCCCCAAAGCATATATATGTTGTAAACCTGAAGACTTTTCACACAGCTGCTTATTGCTAAACAGTGCCTTGTCCAGAAGGGGACAATCTGTGTCTCTAATTGCTGTCACTGAAGCCGAGATTCATTATGTGACTTTCCCATTAAAATGTGAGCATTAATTTGTATAATGAAATATCACCCACTGCAGTGTTCATTAGCCATGCCCTACTGTATACGGCACATTGTTAGCTACCTAGAAACTGTAGTTAATTTCACTAATGGATATTTCCCTACTTAGTGTTTGGAAGGAAATTTATACTGTAACATTACCTCTTAAACTTTTAAGGAAATTTAAATTCAATCAATTATTTTCCACAAAAGTTTGGGATGTCATTAAAGGCAGGAAAAAGCAAGCATGAGGGACTGACTACAGAGGAACCAAGTGGGCTTGTCTGAGAAACCGAATAGTTTGTCTGAGAAAGTGGAAAAATGGTAGTTTTAGTCCAAAAGAAACAGGAAAAGAAAGACTGGTCTCTTCGGGGGGGGGGATTCTTGTCTTTTTCCTATGGTGACCTAGCCTGGACAGAGGACAGCAGCAGGCAGTCACTCTGAAGGAGACTGGAAGAGCTGTGTTAGCCAATTCCTTTTGGGAAATGTATTCCGAGTGCTTTTATGTGTGTTCGGCATGTCAGAAGAGCCTGGCTATTTCATGGAGCAAAGGGAAGATGGAAACGTCAAGGGGAGAGCAGGGGGGGGAGCAGGCATGTGGCACCTGCATTAGCCCAGGAGGAGGGTTCTCGTGCCTTCCTCCATCCCCAGACAGGTGATTCTCCAGCACCCCTGGGAGAGGAGAGAGTTCTCCGTCTGAAGAGATGGTCACTTCTGTGTCACCGGGAACTTTGCTACCCTACACCAGAGCTCCCGAACCCCCTACCCTAGCCATTCCCTTGCCTCCCACTTCCCTGTCCTCACTGTGCTCATGGGGAAACCGAGGCACAAAGAGGGTCATGGAGGGCTGGCCTGGGGCCGGTCTGAGTTGGGGGAAAGGAGGGACTGGGATGCACAGTACTTCCCTTTGAGGTCACCTGGAGGCTGCATCCACACCACTTGTGAGTACAAGCCACGGCTTTCTCTCTTGCTGGCTGTGGTATAGACACACGCTGTCAAAGAAATGTCACATTAATTCCCTAAAGCAAGCAGGAAACCCACGCAGCAAAGTACAAATATCAATACAGCAAGGTGGTTGAGGGAACAGCACTCCGAATCAAGCAGACCAAGATCACGACCTGGCATGCCACGCTGAGTGGCTCTGAATGAGTTCATCTCTGCAACTTGGTCTGCTCTCCTGCAGTGGAGCAGGGCATGAAAGCCTGGTCTCCAAGAAGCCAGGAGGCTCAGCAGCAGTGACGTGCGGAGCTGAGCCTGGTGCCCATGTGTAGAGCATAGAGGGTGCACCAGCTAGTGACTGTCATACTATGTGGATGCCCGGTCACCTGGCAAGGTGACTCCCAGATGGTTCCCCCAGCCCGATGAGCCTTTAGAGGGCACAAAGGGGGGCATCTCCCACTTTCGGATCCTCGCTGGTCCTATATGATAGACACACCTCGTGCCTCATGACAAGGATGCTGGCCAAGGCAAGGACAGTGTCCTTCTGTCCCACTCCACCAGCTCCCAATGGCTAAGTCGCAGCTGCAGCCCCTAGGTGAGCGGCAGAGCTGGTGTGCGTGACCCTGAGCCCTCGGCCAAGTCTACCTCCCACGGCTGAGACCCCATCAATCCAATGGGCGTCCCAGTGCCCACCCATCCTCTTAACCAGTATGCGCTGCATGCCACAACCAGATGAAGAAAGTACCCACCTCATCTGAGAGGGGAAAGAAGCTAACAAGGTTGATTTTCAGTTAGATGCTGAGCTTTAGGACCGCCAGGCGTTCACAAGTAAAGTTGCAGGTTATATCTCTCCATCATGCGCACTCCTGTGACTACAGGCCTTTGGCCAGGACCCGTATGTAGGTGAATCACAGTAGTAAAACCATCCCAGAGACCTTGAAGCCCACACACGGGATGAAATACCCATTAGGGGCCTTTGGTGGCAAACCATGCACCCCAGCCTCTCAGGGACTCATCAGTGCCCACCTGCCTGCCTACCTTCTGCGCATGAAAGAAAGGGTCCCTGGGGCCTCCTGAGTGTCCACCCCAGCACACACTTTCCCAAGGTGGCACTGGAGGAGGAGGGAGGGAGGGAAGAACAGAGCACATGTGTAAACAGCCAGCGATGAAATGACTGACTGACCTCTAGGACACCTCAAGGACATCTCTGACTATTGGGTGTTGTGACAAAATGCTGTGGACTCATCTCGGTGTTGGCTGGTGTCACGTGCTCTCCCCACTACATCCTAGACTACCCGTATATGTGGTGAAAGATTATTCACTTGTGTGCACTTGTGCGTGTGTGTGTTTCTGAATGAGATCTAAACCTGTACATTCAGAAGACTGCCCCTCCCGTGTGTGTGTGTGTGTGTGTGTGTGTGTGTGTGTGTGTACCTCCTCGAAGCTGGTGAAGACAGCTGGGAATTTACTCTCTCTCTTTGAGCTGGGACATTAGTCTGTTTTGATACAGGCTCACACAGGAACGTCCACCTTCAGCTTTCCCAGGGTCTCTAGCTTGCCATCCACAGATCTTGAGACATCCCAGATTCTATATTCACGTGAGCAACTTCTTATTGATCACACGCAAATACAGAGTCATTTATCATTTAATGATGGAAACACATGCTCAGAGATGTGTCGTGAGGAACTTCGTCCTTGTGGACATCACAGAGTGAACTTATACAAGCCGGGAAGCAGAGGTCAGTCCCTTGATGGGTCCTCTGGATGTAATCTAGAGACAAGGTGAGCACCAGCTGACGAATCTGCTCTGTGTCATGTTGCTGCTGTTCTGCAGTAAACACTCTGTAAGTAGTACACTCTAAAGTAATGATAGAAGGTATGCTGAGCTCACAGACCAGTTATGATCATGTACTGTGAGTGTGTTGTGCATACTGAGTGTGCTACACACTCATGCAACCGGCAGAGCATTAAGTTACTTTGTACCTGCATTTCCACAAGAACAAACATGTATGACAGTGTCATGACCTCACTAGGTGACGGGAAGTTTCAGCTCTATTATGATGTGATTTTCTTTAGACAGGGTCTCACTATATAGCCCAGGCTGGTTTCAACTAGCCTCTTGCCACCACCTCTCCATTATAATCAATGGCGCCATGTATTCTACTTGTCACTGACAGAAGGTTGGGTGCGCGAGGCGTGGCTGTGTGAGCTACTTCTCTTGCAAACCCTCACTGGCCCATGCCTTTGCAGCCTGTGCTGACTGGTCCGGAGTTCAAATCGCAGCCCTTGTGTAATAGAAGGGAAATTGCTCATGCCTGCTGATCGGGTCCTGAGCAGCCCAGGCAACATCTCCCAGAGCGAAGAGGTTTGGCTTCCCCTAGTAACCAAGATTCCCTACCAGGAGACAGACCCAAAAGCTTCTAGAAGCTGAGTGGGCTGGGGACTCACAAGGTCCTGCAGGCACCTCCCCTCAACACTCCTTCCCACTCTGTGGATCTGGCTGAGACTCTGGAGGGGGCAGCAAAAACATCCTACCTACTGCAGGCTCTCCCCAGTCCCCAGATGTTCAGAGCCATCTGAACGCTGCCGTCTCCTCCTCGCCTCTCTAATAAACAGGTGTTGGGAGAAGAGAGGCAGTAATTAAGTTAATGCAGTGGAGAAAAGAAAGGAAAATGGTTTTTATCAGTCGATGTCATACGATCAAGACTTCTAATAAAGATGGAGTGTGATAGAAAAATACAGAGAATGGTCCCGTATATAGCCAGACTCATTAAACTGTATCCATTGCATGCTGGATGTCTAAATGCGCTCCTATGCATCCATTGCAGGAAAACTTCTCAAAGATGGCACTTGGGGACACATGGATTTTTTTCTTCATGAACTGCTGTCCTCTGGCTATGTCACGGAGAAACCCGAGGGCCAAAGAGGAAGGCGGTTCATTGCGTCTCAACTTCATGAGCCCCACATGAAATCATTTATTAACAAATAACTTGATTTTTAATTACTCATGTAATCTACACTTTTCCATTGTCATAATGGGTATTTACTTCGGTGATGTATAACATGTAACTTTCTGTTCTATTCAAATGCACAAGTGTAAGCCTTTTCCAATGTCTTTGTTCTTAGATAAAAAGGAAATTGATCTTTATCTGGTTGTCATTCTGCTTTTCAAACCCAGCAAAGGCACTTGGAGGGACAGGGGTGGTGGAAATGTGATGTTTCCATGGATTCTTTCATTTTCTCCCTATGCGAGGAAGTTTCTGGAATGCCTCTGCTGATGGCCCTGTCTTGCCTCTCTCCATGTCTTCAAAGATTATTGGTCATAAACTTCTCAAGTTTGTGAAATAAAAGCCGGGGGAGGGAGGACAGTTCTGAAGGGTTAAATCTGCACAAAGCAGAATCTACTTGCTTCCGTCAGAACTCCCCAGATTGGTGGAAGTCCTGCTCCTCCAGTGGTAGTGGGACTACCTGGTCAGACATGTCCACGTTGGGAGGCCACACTCCCTTGCTTTACCGCCCCTGCAGGAAGTGGCCACCTCCCTGGCAAACCAGAGCAGGACTCTGTGTACACATTCAAGAAAAGCAGTCACAAGCCACTCCTGGCCTGGTGACCACTCTCCCAAGCACAGCCTGGCCATGTGTACCCCGTGAACTGTCTCTTGTGGAAGCCTGTGGGTCCTTCGACAGCCACAAGTTAAGGGGACCCTTGCTCCAATCTGGGAGGAAGATAGACGTTGACATCGCCCGAGAAAGCCAGGTGTCTGAGGTAATTCCCCAGGAGCCTGCTCACTTTTACTAATCCATTTTATACTTCGTTTGTTCATCAGTCCCTTCTGAGAGCCTCCACTAGCAGGACTCCGTCGTCAGCACTGAGGCATGGCTGGACAGACAAACAGCAGCCTTTGCTCACGTGAAACTTACATTCGAGTCAAGGAGAGAGGCAATTACAAAATGCCAGTGTGTGGTATGCCAGATGAGGTATGAGCTGTGGAGAAAAATGAAGCAGAGAAAGGAAGGGAAGAAGGGGCTTCCAGGGAGCTGGGGGTACATTGGAAAATGGGTGGGCAGGAATGGTGGCACTGAGAAGGGGACAGTGGTTCCAACCCAGAGGATAAGGAGCAAACGGGGCATCAACGTGCAAAAATACAGGAGGCAGGAGCTCAGAGAGCCCCCTCTCTCTCAACTGCTGGGGAAGGCTGGGTAGAGCCCTTGCATCTGGTCAGCCATGCTGTGCTTCTGTGTCCCCTGGACCAGCGACCACATTTCCGACTTCATTCTACCACAGTCTGGGGATGGCAAGGAAGACCGTCACTGCCTTGCTCTAGCCATTCTTCTGTCACTCACAAGTCAAGTCAGGGCTGAGGTGCTCTTTCAGACTCTGGGGTTATAGATGGACATGAGAGCCACCCCCACAAACCTGAGGTTCTGCTTTGTGGGAAACAAACAACAGATCCAGCAAGTGAGTTGAGCAAGATCGTTCCATGATGTGTTGAGGAAATGTGGGGAAGGGGAGGTGAGGGATGGTCTCACAGCTACGGGGAGGAAGAGCACTGTAGGTGGAGGCAACAGCAGTGCAAAGGTCAGGGGCAGGCTTCCGCAGTGGAGGAGGAGGAAGATGACAAGGACATTTCAGGGCAATGGTGAAGCTGGAGAACCGTGCAAGACGGTGCTGGGAGTAAAGCTTCCGAGAGAGTGGTGAGATCCAAGGATATACTTTCAAAAAAACTTTTTTTTTTAACTTTATTTGCAGAGAGAGAGAAACGGGCTTGCCAGGGCCTCCAGCCACTGCAAATGAACTCCAGATGCCCGTGCCACTTTGTGCATCTGCCTTTATGTGGGTACTGGGGAACTGAACCCAAGTTATAAGGCTTTGTAGGCAAGTGCCTTAACCACTGAGCCATTGCTCCAGTCCCCCAGGACAGACTTTTCAGAGTCCTCTGCTATGGCTTGTATATACAATGTCCCCCTACAGGCTCATGTCTTTAAATAGTCAATCCCAAGCTGGTGACGCTGCTTAGGGACATTGTGAACTTTTTGAGGAACAGGACTTAACTGACTGGCTAGGTCACAAGGGCTGGACCTTGTGGGTTATAGCCCATCCCTGCTTTCGGCTAGAGCTCTTGGCTTCGTTTGTGCCATGATAGGAACCAACTATGCCATAAGCTCCAATTGCAGCCATAGGCAAAGTTACCCACTGCCATCTGTTCCTTTCCAGGGTGTACTGAATCCTCTGAGTTAGGAGCCAGAAGAGATTTCCTCTCCTTTTTAAAAATAATGATTTATTTATTTATTTGCAAGCAGAGAGAGAGAGACAGAAAAAGAAAGAGAGAGAGAATGGGCATACCAAGGCATCTAACCACTGCAAACAAACTCCAGATGTATGTGCCACTTTGTGCATCTGACTTTACACAGGTACTGAGGAATCAAACCTGGGTCATTAGGCTTTGCAGACAAGCTCTTTAACCACTGAGCCATCTCTGCAACCCCCTCTTCCTTTAAGATTCTTCTATCAAGCGCATTTAGCCACGACATTGTGTCAAGTGACTAATACGCATCTTGGGATGGTGCCATAAGAGGCTCCAAGACAGGTGACGCTGCGATGACACTCACCACACCCACGCTCCAAGTAAAGACGCAGTCACTGGCCTGCTGCTACCTGCCCACAGGCCTCCTTGCAATGCCAGATTTGGGGGGGCACCAGGTGGAGACCCAATGGAGTGACCTCCTTGCCTTTAAGCATATAAAGCACACCAGGCCCATCAGTACTTGCTATCCTTGCCCAAGCCTGAGCAGAGTTATTGATTGCCTGGGAAATAGACCACAATTATTTTTGAAAATAGATGGCATATTTGTCTATCCTCTGAAGCAGCTCATACTCCAATAGATAAAGTGTCAGGAGAAAAATCAAAGAAAATGGAGGTGTCCATATCTCAGATAGATTTTTTTTTTTATATATTGGCAATACACAAACAGCTAGCTGAAAGTCTTGAAAGGAGAGCAGTCGGAGCACAAGGCTGAACACGGGGAAGCAGGCTTCACTGCAAGGGACTATTACGACCTTGGAGAAGACAACGAGGAAGACAACGAGTGGCCCTGCAGCGGTTTCCCCCTGTGGACTCAGGAGGGGATCTGTGGTGAGTTAGGGAGTGGAACGGGCAGAGCCCAGCTCTCCAGTGCTGGAGATAGACGGATCACCCACGCTGGGCCCAAGCTCAGTGTCCCTGGACGTTTGGGGCATCTCCTTCTTCTCTTTGGGACTTAACAGTTGACCTGGGTTTAATCACACTCAAAAGACTCCTGGTCCATACAAGGGTGTTGGAAGGTGCTAGATCAATACAGCAAAAAGGAAGTTATCAGCACCATATCTTATAGCTCAAAGCATCACTGCCCCAGGTCCAGACAGCATGAGATGCATGCTTATGCATCCCCATGTTGTTTGGGAGGGTGGGTTTAGCGAAATGACGAATTAGGTAATCGGGCCATTAGTGACCCGGTCTGTGTCATGTAGACAGTGGTGGAGGAAGAGTCCAGTCTGCCATGTGGGATGGTTAAGGCTGACCGTCCATTTGATTGCATCGAGCAGCACCTAGGAGATCAGTCAAGGTCACCTCCAGCTCTCTCTCCTGGCCTTCCCAGAGAGGATTCACTAAAAGAAGGGAGGAGCCATCCTGAAGACGGGCAGCACCATTCCATAGGCTGGAGGCCCAGATGGAAGAAAGGAGCAACAGAGAAAAGGTGGAGCCCATCAGCTCACTGTCTGCTTCCTGGCTGTCAGGAAGGAAACGGCTTCAGTCACCATGCCCTCCTGCCGCCATGCTCCTGCCTTGCCAAGGCCTAAAAGGCCATGGAGCCAGCTGAAAGAGCGAATGTAAACCTGTCCACCTATCTGCTGTTCCTTCGAGGACTGACACAGTGTAAGTGGCCAACACCATCCTGCACTTGGGCCAGAAACATAGCTCGCCTGCCTTGGGACTTTTTCCTCTGACCGGTGCCCTCGGACACTCCTACATCTCTCACCTGTGTGTATCCTCAGGTGGACCTTAAGGTGGTGGGAAGTCCGGAAAGTCTTCCCACAGTATGGGCAGTCCTTCATGGCCGAGCCCAGGCTCCTGTCGCGAAGCAGTGCCGGCTGCTGGACGCCGCCGGATCTCCCGGCCTCCTCGCCGATGTCTGCAGCGGAGGAGAAACATTCTCACATCACTTCAGCACATGTCACAAGTTGTTCTCACCAAAACCGCTAACACCACACAAAGTCAAACACGTCAGCGCTACACCTGTCTGTTTCATTCTTTAAATCTGACAGAATGCTGACAATTCATGTATTTTCTTGTTATTCTCTTAAATTATTTCATCTTTCCTATCATCATTTTAAGCAGCATATGGTACCTTTATATTGAACTGAATTAAACAAGAGAAGAAACAGCTGTGTCAGCAGCTGGTTTGATTTCTTCTTTTGCTTAGTTCCTATTAAATATTTTTTCCCCAAAAGTTTAAAAGTGTGGGTGCTTGTTGAATCTGATTAATTTATAAAATGGACTAGCCGGGAAGTTCGCTATAGGACTAAAATCATGTTTTCATTGTAGCCAGTATCAAAGGGGTGGGGAAGTAGCTCTGCTGATTTCCCGAGACATGCAGACACACGGCTATTTTGGGACAGGAAAGAAAATTATCCAAAACTGATCATTTCTTCTTTGAAGAGTCTTGTATCCATCCTTGGCTGGTGGAATCACATGAAAGGGAGAAGAAAAAGTATGGAAATGTACTTCTACAATTAGCCCATGATAAACACACAGTGACATATTCAAAGTCATGTGCAGAAACTCAGCTGCAAAACTCCCATAAACTCGGAGGACTGCATTTAAATCTCGGGCCAGTGACTTGAGAACTTCCTCAGTAAAGTATCAATACAAATTTGCCTTCCTGCTGCTATTTGTTATGTAACCCAAACCATTAGAAAGTGGAATAAAATTTACATACGGCTGCCTTCCGCACAGAAATGATGGGGCATAACAGTAAATAAAACTGTGAGCATATCTAGTGGTTGGGGATATGTTACTGCAATACCCGGGGCCTGACATCCCACTGCCACGCTGACGACATCCACAGAACGGGATGGGCCTTGGGCATCCAGGCCTTTGAGGAGGGGAGGGAAGAGAACCCTCTCTGGACTCAGACTCACTTCTTCCTAAGTCTCAGGCCTCTCCACAGAGCAAGGCTGAAGCCTGTCACACAGCCGGAGCCCCTTGAGGTTAGCAAGGTCCTGGCCACAGCGTCTAGCCCACCCTCCAGGCCTCGTGGTAAATCCCACTATGAGAACAAGGGACCCTTCTGGGCTAATGAGCAGATCTGTGAGTTCTGCCGAGATGAGAGCAAATAAGATTTGTACCTTCCAAGCAATGGAATATGCAAATCGCTTTTATTCTGCAACATCCGTTCCTGGTGTTCCCTGCTAACGGCCGAAAGGGACAGACTTATAGACCATGAACGCAATGAAGGCAAACACACTTAATTCTTATTTGGATGTTGGCTCCCAGCAACTATACAAGCGTTCTGGCAAATCCTTTCGGCATTTGGACCGCGCGGGAGCTGATCGCCACGCTAGAAAAGTACACTGAAGACCTACTTTCTGTTCTAAATCTCCCCAACCAAATGCCACGGGAAGACCCATTCCCAGTGTGCACTGGAGTGGAATGGCTTCCTCCCAGCCTTTACAGATAGAAGGAGTAGGCTTATCCACATCCAGACTCTTACCCCAAGCCTGTCACCCCCAACCCTGACAACTGTGGAAAGACCTAGAGATAAGGGCAAGACACAAAGTGTGACAAAGATAGGTCATACGGTCATACACGCCCAGCGCCAACTGGCCCAGAGCCTTCCATACACTGCAGGTTCTACAGGCGGAGTCGGCCAGGGCCTTTGTTTTGTCTCTATCTTGTGCTGTGCCGAGGATGGAGCCCAGGGCCTTGTGCATGCTTAGACAACCACCGAGTCGCAGCTCTAGCCCTAGAATTTTGAAACGGTATCTTTCAACATACCTCAGGCTGGCCTTGAACCCTTCGTCCTCCTGCCTCAGCCTCCCAAGTTCTGCAATATCCGAGGCCTGACACCTGTGCTGGTGACATCTCAGAGCAGGTTCTGAGATGACAGGCGTGTTCCTGCATCCCTACCTGCCCCAATCCAGAGCATTTTGCACTGTCCCTTCCCACACCACCCAGCTTTCCTTTCACACAGATCACGGATCACGGGGTCAGTTTAAGCAACAATGGACTGGTTCAGAATTCTGCCCAAGTGCCACTTAGAGATCTAGCAAAGACACTTAGTTTAAGGTCAGAAGCCAATAGCCAGCCTTGTGGATTGCAAGCAGGGCTTGAGGGCCCGGGTATTGGTTTCAGGCTGGATTTGGGGCAGGTGCAGACTTCCAAAGTCCTCTTGTCCCATGATCTGTCCCTATAACATCCTTCAATGGCACTCCTCTGTGATCACAGCAAGGAGGCAGTGTCTGCAGCACAGAAGCTGCAGGAGTGAAGAGGACAGGTTTGAGGAAGGGCATTTTTCTACAGGAGCTTTGGGTGAGGGCTTGCTTAGAGAACATTCTGGGGAAATATGGAGACAGGCGACACGCAGTTCTGGAAGGCTTTACAGAAGTCGGGAAGAGCCATGCGTCACTGTACGCCACTCTAAGTGATGGGCTGTATCTGTTTTCCTTTTATCTTTCTATCTTGGGTATGTGTGGTCCAATAAAAAAGAATACATTTGTAAGATAAACAGCTTTCCTTGCAGATTTAAGAGTCTAATTTTCACTTTACACAGAAATGGTTTTCTCCGGGCCAGCCAGCGGGCCTATGGCGTTTACTCTTCGACTAATCCTCCTAGAAAAACAAACTCTGAGCCTTGATGAAGGAGGATGGTGGGTGGTCGCAGGAAGTGTCCATAGAGGCTAGAAGCCAAGTGCAGGGAAGGCCGGGGAAGCTCTGGAAGTTCCACGCAGGAGCACACATTCCCGGACCCTGTGGCTGAGTCCATTCTGACCTGGTGCCCAGATGGGTGCTGGCGAGCACGTGGGCAGTCATGGCAACCGACCCCACGCCCAGGGGAAGATGTGCAGCTCCCGACGCTTGGATACTGGTCACAAAGCGCTCACACGGTCCCAACTGGGCGTGGGAGGACGCAGACCCCATTCTCTGTCTGCCTCTCTCTTTCTCTGCTTGCAAATAAAGAAATAATTTTTTTTAGATATTTTATTTATTTATTTAAGAGGGGCAGGGAAGATGTAGAGAGAAAGAGAGAATGGGCACGCCAGGGCCTCCAGCCACTGCAAATGAACTCCAGATGCATGCGCACCTTGTGCATCTGACTTATGTGGCTCCTGGGGAATTGAACCGGGGTCCTTTGGCTTTACAGGCAAATGCCTTAACCGCTAAGCCATTTCCCCAGCCCATAAAAATATTTTTTAAAAACTTGATTTATAAAATGATTTTGTACTTTAAGCACCCCCCACACACACACAAGGGCTATCTTCAAATACTGAGTTTCCAAGGAAGTTTTACATGGTTTGTTGGCCCAGAAGCCTCCTGGGAATTAAGAGATGGAATCTTTTCCTTCTGGATGTCCAAGGCCTGGCTGTCTATAGGTAAGTCCCTCAGCCCTCCCCTGGTCTTCTGTGGGGAGGGGTACAGGACCCTGGACCTCCTGTCAGCTCCCACTTCCTGTGGCCCTATGATGCTGGAAGACCCCCGAGTACACTGTGCCCACTGCCTCTCTTTATGTCATGGTATCATCCCAGAACCCAATCAGATACTGGGGTGCATCTCAGAGAGACGGAACAAAGTCACTATGCAAGGGAGAAGAAATACAGTTTCTGTGGAGGCTACATCAGTTTCATGGACTACATTTCCCAGCTTCTCTTGCACGGTTTTTTGAGACTGGGTGACTGGTTGCAGCCAATGGATGAAGGAGACGCTGAGGAGCAAGTGGACATGTGCCATGAGCCCCCAACCCAACCTCCTCTCCTGCTGCAGCACCTAATGACATAAGGGTTGAAGCAGAATCCCACAAGGCTGGGCACCTGGGCATCCAAGACAACCCACATCACACTTGGCGTGAATGATAAGTAAATCTTGATAACATGAAGCCACGGAGATTTAGACGGCCACCACTCTGGCAGGAGATCAAGAAATCAAGAACTGGCTAAGAGAAGGCCTTCAGTTGGTGACGTCTTCTGAGCTAATACTGACCTTCCAGGTAGTCCTGATAATAAGAGCAGTAAGAGCCAGAGGTAGGGTCCCAAAGAAGGGAGAGGAGAGGGATGGAAAAGGAAAGGGAGGAAAGGAAGGAGGGAGGGAGAGAGACCTAACTCCTTACTGCCAGGCAGCCTGACCCCTTCATACACTTAAAGTACGTTTTGGAATGATCACAGTGGGAGAATGTCATGGTGGTGGTGAACTCCATAGGATGAACGCAGTGTCCCAGCCAGTTCTCGGCTCCATGGACACCTGAGCATTTACCTGTTTAGTTAATTGAATGTCACAGTATTTTAATTTCTTTTTTTAAATTTTTAAAAATATTTTTATTTATTTGAGAGAGAGAGATACATAAATAGGCAGGTAGAGAGAAAGAAAGAGATAGAATGGGCCCACCGGGGCCTCTAACCACTGGAAACGAACTCCAGATGCGTGCGCCCCCTTGTGCATCTGGCTTACGTGGATACTGGAGAATCGAGCCTCGAACTGGGGTCCTTAGACTTCACAGGCAAGCATTTAGCCGCTAAGCCACCTCTCCAGCCTGACACACAGTACTTTAATTTCTATGGACCTTCTGGTGTAACAGTAAGTACGTTTCCAGAGATGACCTGTCAGATATCTCTGAAAGTGTACCTTGTGCAAAGAGATCTCACCAACATGTCTCACTTCATTAATGAAGAAAACACCTTGTCGAGTCTAGATATGCAGTCCGTTCTGGAGGTTCCCAAGAAACCACAACTTTCTTAATACCTTGGCCCACATATGCCAGTGCTTTAAGAGCTTTTCAGAGGCACAACGTAAGTAACACACTGGACAAAGTCCAAAGGAATGTCGAGTTCCCTTAAAGTTTAGCACTTTCCTTCATTTTGAAAACTTTAAAATTAAAAAAATTAGCAGGCACCGATAAAGCAATGATCACAGTGGTAAAGATTCTTGCTGAAGGAAAGGGTTCCTTCTATTTCTGAAAAAAAAAATGATTTGAAAATTAACAGCCTGCACAAAACTTGCAACATGAGTGTAAACAACTCCACTGAGCTCTCGGAAGATGTGAACTCTTGCCTTGAGTCAGAATTAACTTGTCTCTATTGTTTTATCAAAATTTTGCATTTTAGAATGGCCATATATGGTCACATTAAATAGTTAAGCATTCGTATGGATGGGTGAAAGTATTTGTTTAAAAAGAACTGTTTTAGAAAAGGAGACCCACTTGTAAAGAAAGAAGTCACTAGGCAGCTTCCATTGGAGTTACTGGAAATGAACAGGGCCGGGCTGGCCCCACAGCTCCTGAGGTGAGGAGGTAAGATGTTCTTCATGGGTCTATTTCTTACCTTCAACCTGAACTCAAAACGCCACAGCTCCATTTGAATGTGGGCAAGGTAGTATTTCTGGAACTGGGGAAATAGGTCATTAAAAGGCTAACCCTTTTTTTTTTTTTTTCCTTAACAGAGAGAATAGAAGATACTAGGATTTCAAATCACTTCCCTAGTACAACATTTTGATGAGTTAAGTGAAAATGAATCAGAAACACATGGATTAAATTTCCCTTAAAATACACAAGGGCTTTAAAATCAAGCATTGTGGGCCAAATGTGTTTCTGGTTTACCAAGCCCACAGTCCTTTCTTAATCACTGGGGGTCTGCAGGATTCCCCTGTTTGGGAGTGGGCCACCCACAGGGTCTCTTCCCTTTGGTATCCTGAGGTGTTGCTATTAACAATATCCCACTGATTCTGGGCTTCTAGCTCCTGCCACAGTCCCGAGGGCTGGCTATGAGCTGGCTGTGGACAGTGTATGGGTTATCTTAGCGTCTCTGTGACCAAAATACTCGATAGAAACAATTTGAGGGAGAAAAAGGTCAGTATTAGCTCACAGCTTCACAGGGGCTTAGTGCCTCACACCAGGGAAGACATGGTGAAGTCCTTCGTGGTGACCATATGTGGAAGAGGCTCCTCACATCACAGCAGACAAGAAAACAGCCAACAGCCACCTCTTCCCAGAGCCCCCTTCCTCAGCACTAGAGGGCTGGCTATAGCCTTCAAAGGTCCATCATCACGAGTGACCTACTTCCACCAGCTGGGCTCCACCTTCTAAAGGTTCCACCATCTCCTGCAATAGCACCACCAGCAGAAGAAAAAACAATGCTCAAAATATGAGCCTATGGGGAACATTCTAGATTCAAAGGAGACCGATTAGGCACTGTTACTCCTCAGCTTGGGGATTATGACTGGGGCTTGCAGCAGTCAAGGTATGGGGTTCACAGTCCTGTGGGCTCTGCACAGCCCTCTCTTCTCTCGGGCCTGATGTAGAGGAGAGGCCTGCTGCAGACCATTGGGATGGAGCAGGACAGAGAAGGATCATTCGTAGCATGGACTCTGGGACAGTGGGGGGACAGTGGCAGGCACAAAGGTGACACTAGGGAAGAAAGCCCCCCCCCCCCGGGGAACTGCCATTTCAAAGGACAAAAGTTCTTGCAGGGAGAAGGGAAGCTGTTGAGTTCACTCTTCAGAATCACCTCCAATTCCACCCGATCTCTAAGCCCTACCCAAACGGCTGCATTGTTGTTGCCTGAGCCTCCTTCAAGCCCCCATCTTTCTGTTCTCCTTAGTCCTTCCAAAGCTGGCTCCATCTGTAAAGCTTTGCTCGGGCAGCCCACTTCTTCCCGGAGCTCTCTTGCTCAGAATTCACAAGGGAGTCGCTCCTCATGCAGGCTCTCATCCCCGACACCACGGCCCAGGGAGGCTGCTTCTGAGCAAAGGAGCGCCAACCTCCCAACTCTCTTCTTTGGCCCTTTATAGCTGTGTTTTGCAGACTTCAGGAGACCTGGGTATTGAACTGCTAGATACCCGTCTATCTTCTCTCCCCCAAACACCAGCTGGGGGGAACAAGGGCAAATGACTGTCATGCAACGTGTCCCCCCCCCCCCGCCCGCCGCCGCACATCCTTGGGACTTAGCTCACAGAAAATGCTCAGTTAAGTACTTTTTTGACTGAACCCAAGAGTCACAAAAGTGGCAAAGGTAACTGCCCGTCTGTGCTTCCCACTACGTGGAAGGCTGAGGCAGGGGATTACAAGTTGAAGGTCAGCTTGGGCAATTTAGTGAGACCCTGTCTAAAACTATCCAGCTATGAAAATAAAAAGTAAAAGGAAAGCTAGAACGATGGCATGCTGGTGGAACATTTTTCCAGCATATTCTAGGCTACGTAGGTTCAGAAACAACCAATTCAGTTCAGAAAGAAAGAGAGAGAGAGAGAAAGGAAGAAAAGAAAGAAAGGAGAAAGAAAGAGAAATAAGGAGGGAGAAAGGAAGGTAAGAAGGAAGGAAGAGAAAGAGAGAAAGAAAGAGAGAGAGAGAGAAAGAATACAAGAGGCAAGTGAGTTACAATTCTGATGCTAACATTGGCACCTCTGAGAAGGAAGCTTCTTTGACAGGCTGAGAGGAAGTAGCCCCGGACACCATCAAAAGACCCCAAGTGTTTCAGATGCCCCGTGTGTACATTCAGAGACTAGAGTTTGAAGCCAGCAGGGGTGGCAGGCCTGGGATGCCCAGGGATGCTTCCTGTAAGAGCTGGCCTGGAGCTGCTGCTCGGCTCGCTCTCCGTCCAGGTGGAAGGAACCACGGGTGCAGTATTATAATCAGCAAGCCCACAAACAAGCTCTGTAGAAGGTCATGTCCTTCCCCTCCTGATCACCCACTTCCTGGCTGAAAGGAGAGACCTCAATGCCATAAGAAGAGATGGTCCAAATAAGCATGAAGAGACATACGGTAAAACACACACACATATACATATACACATATTTATATAGATTTATTGATTGATTTGAGAGAGAGAGAATGGGCATGTCAGGCCCTCTTGCTGTGGCAAACCAACTTCAGACCCATGTGCCACATTGTGCATCTGGTTTTATGTGGGTACTAGGGAATCAAACCCAGGTCTGCAGACTTTGCAAACAAGTGCCTTTAACCACGGAGCCATCTCCTCAGCTCCTAAAGCAGATGTTTTGAAGTCATGGGCTATTATATTTTTTGAAAATATTTGTGATACTTTCCTCTTTCTTAATTTGAGAACTTGAGAACTCCCTTTTCTATAAAAGAAAGAAAACTATATAGAAGGCTCGACTTTCAGTAAAGCATAAATTCCCAGAAGATTTCTACATAATTTATTCTCCTAGAGAAAAAAAAAAAAAACCTATGGCTTTTAAGATCCTCTTAACATAATTTACAACCCCTCCTCCATGGGTGGGGAGCAGATCTGAGCCCTAACTGTAGGAATTCTTACTTAGGCGAACTGGGGCTAAGCTGGACCAATCTCCCACCGTAACTTGTGGAGCTGAGTTTTCTCCTGGGAATTGCGCCTACCGAAAGAAGGGCGCCTGATTTGGAGACAAGGCCTCCCCTGGAGACATGTTGTGCCATATTCTTTTTTAAACAAAGAAGACATCTTAAGCACCTTGCAATATCTTTCATTTAATAGTTGGCAGAAGGCAAGTCCCTGATGAACGCTGGCCTGTGTCTTTCTCTTTAACCAGCTGAGTGATCCAAGCTTTTAATATAGCCGTTCCAATTATTGTAAAAGTCATCTGGTACCTTATAACCACAAATATTGACAGTTTATTGCACAACACATTCCTGACATTTGAAGGTCACACCATACATAATACATACTCTTTTATAAAAGTGTCTGGAACAAAGAGATACACGATAAGCAATTACCTCTCCCGGCTTGTATGTATGTACAGTCCGGGGCTGACTGGAGGGTGCATGGGAGGCACACGCACCATTTTAAATAATCTATTAAGGCAGTGCAGAAGCATTCGTGATGGATAATTATGAAATGGCTCGTGTACACGCTGCAGTCAGATTGGCTGGCAGAGGCGTGGGGTCTGGGCAGTTCTCCTCCACTGAGTTCGGGTCATAATGCCACTTTGCCGAAGAGAGCCCAGCCTCACTCCACAATCGGATTCCCACCCCCCCCCCAAAAAAAAGCCATTAGGCATAAAAGACTCACAATATGCTCTTGTTTTTCATACTGGTTTACATGTAGCTGAAAGGAATTTTAAAAATCCTCAGTTGTGATGCCCTTCCGTCCGTCCACCGGGTTTGCTGATCACACTGCCCCTCCCCCAGAGCTCTGGCATCACAGAGACCTGTGGCACTCCCACCCTGATGGGTTATGAAATGGCTAGGCTCGGGCGGAAATCAGTGCCAGAAAGGAGTTTCAACAAACTTGGCCAGGTGTGATGGCGCATGCCTGTAAAAATCTCAACATGTGTGAGGCAGAGAGGGGCAGGAGGACCACCAGTTCAAGGCAAGCCCCTCCCCACCCCGCAAAAAAGAAAGAAAGAAACAAACAAACAAACAAAAAAAACTCGATTTCTATCGAGGCTGCCCAGAATCTCCAGCGACATGCTAAAAGGAATGGAGTGTTCACTGTCTCCTTTTCCAACTTCCAACGGTTTCTCTACCATCTCCCCACTCGTAGCTTCCAAAGATAAATCTGATGGGTAGGTTCAAATACAGAGTCAACAGAGGGTTACTATCCAAAAGGCCTCAGCTGAAAACAAAGTTCCATCCAGGCCTAGTGGCATAGGCTTGTAATCCCAGCCCTTGGGAGGCAGAGCAGAAAGATTGCAGGTACAAGGCCAGCCTGGACTACTCAGTGAGCTCAAAGTCATGGGGCTACTTAACAACACCCAGAAAAGCCAAAGCTTAAAACAATAACAACAACAAAAGAAGTTCCACTAATTCAGGCTGGAGAGATGGCTCAGTGGTGGAGAGTGCTTACGTGTGAATGTAGGGTTTGATTCCCCCGTATCCACGTCAAGCCAGGTGCCACAGAGTGGTACCTGTGTCTGGAGTTTGGCTGCAGTGGTAGGAGAGACCCTGGTATACCCATTTCTTTCTCTCTCTTCTTGTAAACAAAATAAAAAATAAAGTTTTTTTAAAAGTTCCACGGATTCTTAGTTCTGTAATTCTTATCACATCAGATAAACTGTTAAGGCTCGGCATTCTTTTCTGCGAAACAAGGTAGACATGATCATTCAGACCCCAACTGCCTGATTAAGGTAAGGGATGCAAGTCAGGATTGGCTACAATTAATATTGGCCTTTAATATGTCTACTGACATCGGAAGGAAGCCATAAGGAAGGTACCTTGGTGGGGGGCGGGTCTCAGGGTTGTCCCTCATCGCTAGTTCTATGGAATGAGACACATGATCCTAGAATGAGGGAACATGTTCCTTTCCTGAGACGTCCAGGCCGGAGCAGTTTCTGCGAAGCACTAAAAACCCAGGCAATTCTTCCAAGTTAGCAGCGGAAAAACAATTCGGGCTGCAACTGAGCTTCGCGTGGGTGACAGTCTTTAATCACAGATGAGGCGGCAGGTCATTAGAATCCACACCAAACTCCCTTCCAGACGACGCAACGGCTGCCGTCTACGATATAAATGGGTGTGTGCCCACAAATACATATATGCATATCTGTATTAAAATTATCAGCAAGCCCTCAGAAACATCAAAAGCCCCCCAAGAAGCCATTTCTTCAGGCATTCAGAATTAATGTCCTACGATTTAAGATACAGTAGTCTAAGAAGATTTCTATAAAGATGTGTTTATTAGCATTAAATCTCAGGAAAGAAGGTTTCTTTACTTCATATATATATATTTTTTTCATCTGAAAAGCATGGCTATTAGGATGTGTGTGTTTCTTTAAGAAGCTATTCTGTTTTAGAGGGTAGCAGTAAGATAGGGCACCACGTGACCAGGAGGTTGCTATGGTAAATATGCATTTTTTATTGAAGAGTAAACAGTGGCAGAAAACAAGTGTCAATTGCCAGCTCTGAAGTTCCTGCCATTTCTGAGCTCTACAGACTCCTCTAGCTCTCTCCATTTGAGAATCTTTATCGGAGGAACATCATTGGATCATGATTTAAAATCATTTGGAAAAAATGTCCATCTCTTCTACACTATGTAGTGATAAATATTTTGCTTGATATGTAATAATTAGTAAGAAAGAAATAAACACATCCAGGGAGGGGACTGGTTGCTCAGTTGGTAGATGGCTTATCTTGCATGAGCGAGACCCTGCGCTTGATCCCCAGCACTGCAAAAGGAAAAGAAAAAAAAAAAAATCTATGCAGTTCTGCCAGTCATTCAGATTACATAGATGTTTCTGGAGATCAACTGCCCAGCTGGTAGGTCTCCAAGGACAAAACCTCCAGCCTTAGTTGAGGCCTAGACAGCGACAGCAAGGAGACAGCTGTGGCCCGGGTCGCCTATCTTGGTACCTGAGCACAAGTAGCAGGTCCAGCCTGTGCCCTGTAAATGGCCCTCCGGCCCATCGTCAGTGCCCCTGGCAGGACTGTGGTCCCCGGCTGCTCAAAGGGCAAGGACTCTTGGCCAGTATGGCCACACTTTCTGCAAGTTTTCACTCTTTTGCCCCTTGCAGCAAGGGGCAGAGCATGAACTGATTCCTGGTAGACCTTGATGGACAGCCTGGATTTCCTCTCGTGTGTCTCTCCGTCAATTATGTACCCACGACCCTAGGTTCCTTCCCAGTTCTGGCCTCGGACAGCTTGCGTCCCCATTCCAAGTGACCACGTGACTAGCTTCTCTGGCCAGGCGCAGAGCTTATATTTTGTCCCCTGATACCAGGTCTTTCAAGGTCAAAGGGCAGGGAGGCTCTCCTCCACACCTGGCACGCACTGGCGAGGCACTACCTCGGTGTTGGTGTTGATCTGTGCCACAGGTTGGAATCGATGCTGACCCTCAACTCCAGGCCTAGCTTTCTGGGAAGCATGATCCCACAGGAAGGTCCATTTCACACATTCCTCCAGTGATCGAAGAAGAAAGAACAAAACACTGGTGCATTTCTTAAAGGGAACAGTTCAGGCTCTGGAAATCTCACAGAAGTTTCAGCAGGATAAAGTCAAACTGAAGAAAGAAGGTTAAGTGTGTCTTCAGAGAAGACATGTAAGACCTGCGCGGGAGCCATCAGCTCTGCTGGTGGTGGTGGGGAGCACGGGTTCTAGACCCCCAACAGCAGCTTCCATGCACGCAGCTTTCCGGCCCACCTGAGGATGCTTGGGGTGAGGGGGAGAGGGGTGGCGCTAGAGCAGCTGATCCCACTGTGGTCAGTTTGACTAGCTCTCCTGGTCCTCACCGTGATCTGAACACATGGTGAGCTTGAATTTGCTTGTCCACGAAATTGGAGGATTGGATGATGGTACCTTCCACGAAGGCATCTGCTTGTTTCCTGCAACACTGGAAGTGTGTTTACAAGGCTTTCATCTTGCTGCTGTGCCCGCCAAAGCCACCGACTCCTGACTCGGCCACGGCAGCTCTGGGCTCCAATCTGGAAACGTCTCCGAGCTATGCGTTTGTGGATACTTTCCTAACGTTGCCCAGCCTCCCACACTGCCTGTCGAATTGGAATCAAGACACCTGCTTTTATAAGCCCTCGTGGGAACCAGATGAGATCACGAGATGGAAAGATGTTCCCAACTCACAGTCCCCTTTGACCATCTACAAGGTCCAAAACCTAAGGCAGATCAAAACCAGAGAAGCCAGCAGGTGGTGGTCCCGCACATGGAGTCACACAGCACTGTCCTGGCTAGTGTTCCAGCGCAGCAGTGGTCAGTCCTTCCCTGCACAACCCTCCTCGCCAGATGCCACACAACCCTGGTGGTGGCACAAACCTGACAAGGCTTCATGTAGCCCCACGTTCTCTAAATAGTACATACAGCTCCAATTATCCCTTCCAAGTGAGTATGAGGAGTGGGAAGTTCTGAGTGCGGGGGCTGTGTGGGGGGAAGAAGGGGAGGAGACAGGCACGGCAGCTCAGCCTTCACTATTTTGGGCCCCACCCAGAAACCTGTCCCTGTTAATGGACGAAGGGAACTGCTCCTCCAGGCCTTCCCGGAGCTGGTCACTTCTACCCATTGGAGCCCACACCTCGGAGCCTCCCTGGCCAGCCGATGCTTTGCCCCAGGAAAGTACACTCCAATACAGGAACACATATGCCCAAGTAGAAATGAGTGGATGGATAGCTCCAGGGCTGTGTGCGGGCAGCGGCGGTGAGGTGGGACTGTTGGGACTTGAGGGGGCTGTGAAGACATGATCGTCCTCCCACCCCTTAAGCCCCTCTGCTCGGGGCCAGTCAAGCGCATCCCAGGACACCATGTCTCCCCACCCGGCCCCAAAGGTAGGACTTTCTCTATTGGACATCAGAGTCCTCGTGAGAGAAGCCATCAACCTCCGTCCTGATGGACTTGTTCCACCCACTGGTGAGGGTGCATTTCTAGAGCCACTTGCTGAAAGAGACTCCTCTGGTCTTCCAGATTAAGCTGAATCTGCTGGCGTTCCAGAACTTTACCTGAGCCACACCGGCCAGAGTTTGTATTTAGTGGATGGTGAATATTCCCCAGACTATATTCTTGGACCAATAGCATATCAAGCTTCAAACATTTTAAGGTTGCCTTTTTCTTTTCCTTTCTCTTCTTCCTTTCTTCCTTCCTTCCCTCCCTCTTTCTCCTTCCCTTCCTCACTCCTTTCCTTCCTTCTTTGCTTTCTTTCTTTCAAGATAAGGTCTTAAATAGGTAGCCCAGGCTAGCCTAGAACTCCCTATTTTGCCCAGGCTGGTCTGGAACTCATGATCTTCCGGCCTCAGTCTCCTGAGTGCTTAACTAGATTTGTGAATATCTGCATATCTATAATAAACAGTGTTGGGGTGGGGCCCAAGTCTAAACACAAAATTCTTTCATGTTTCTTAGACACTTTCCTGACACTAGGCTGAAAGTTATTTTAAACATGCCGGAGTTTTGATTGTCACCTGTCACATGCCAACAGGTGATGTTTGGTGCCCTGCTGAAAACAGTTTCAGATGTTGGAGCATGTTGGAAGTTGGGTTTTTTTTTTTTTTTTTGGTTTTCCGAGGTAGGGTCTTACTCTGGTCCAAGCTGACCTGGAATTATCTATGTAGTCTCAGGGTGGCTTCAAACTCACGGGGATCCTCCTACCTCTGCCTCCCTAGTGCTGGGATTAAAGGCGTGCGCCACCACGCCCGGCGGAAGTTGGGTTTTTAGCTGGGGGATATGAGTGTGGATGGTGATCTGCTTAGCATGGTTCTTCCACAGCACCATTCGCTCTCTAAAGATGGGATAGGGTCTCATCTAGTTCTCACATCTCCAAAACCATATGTCCCAGTATGGATGTTCCATAAACAGTGACATTGGATGAGTGAGGAGATGGCTGAGGGGGTGAGAGAGGGGATGAGTGAGGGGTGAGTGAGAGGGTGAGTGAGGGGTGAGTGAGGGGACAACTAAGGGGATGGCATTACAGGGTGTTGGACAGACTTTCCATAAACATGCAATCCCAAAAAGATGCTTTCCTTTATAAGGGCTCATGTCACCTCCATAAACCTGTCCTTCCTAATCATTTGGGATGCAAGCCCAAGTTCAGGTGGCCCATGCCTGTAGCAGCTCTCCTTCCTTGCACAAGGGACTCAGGGCCCGGGTAGGATGTCTCTCCTCTGTTTGCCCTCAGACCCCACTATCCTGTCGAGCCATTTCTATGGGGGGGCAACCTGCCATTTAATGGGGCTCTCTTTTAGAGAGTGAGGGGTTCCCACAACTAGAGCTGGGCCCTAAAAAGGAGGAGGAAAAGGAGAAGCAGGAGAGAGAGAAGAGAGGAGGAGGAGGAGGAGGAGGAGGAGGAGGAGGAGGAGGGAATTGCCTGGGGCACCACATGCCCAGGCTGCTCACAACTCCTCCCACTGCAGGGACCTTTCCTGTCACATCTGTGACCAGCCAGAGCCTGACATCTTCCCGGAGAACATTGGTCATGTTCTGAAGCAAGACTGGAGGTTCTTGGGAGCCCCAGCCCAGAGCTGGGCCGATGGAGGGAGGCAGGTGGCCTGCTTTGGGCAAACAGAAAGTCAGGATGCGATCATCTGGGCACATGCTGGCCCAGGCCTGTAGCTGGTGGAGAAAGCACAGTTCAGGCCCCAGGGCAGCACATCGGGCCACTGGTTCAGCATCAGTGCCTCAGCTGAATGTCTGAGCCCGAGGATAAAGTGTGTACTGACGTATGCTCTTGGGGACGTCCACATGGACCACCAGAGCCGAGATGGGGGCTCAGTTCTCCCATCTGCGTGATATGGGGAAATGCACCTTTGCTGTGCCTGGGACCTACAGTTCTGGCCCTGTGGGCTTCTCATACCTTTTCCCATCCTTCCACCTCCACTCTTCCACCTACATTCCCCATCCCTGACTCACTGCTGCTCAGAGACTACCAGTATTTAGTCCCCAGTGTCTCTTTGGTCTGGGTAATTTACTGTGGCATCCCCAGTTTCTAACAAGGTACCTGGCCCACAGTAGACACTTAATAAAATATATAATAATTACAATAAGATAAAAATATATAACAATTACAATAATATAATAAATATATAATAGTATGACCAGACAACACCCTTTGCTCAGTTAGATAACTGGTGACTCTTTCTTTAATATGGAAAATCACTTTCTCTGGTCTCTTTGGAAGCCCTTCTGCACCAATATTCAAAGCAATGCCTCACACACAGTGCATGCAGTCCTGTGATGCTAATTTCTACCCCATAACCAAGAGAGACAAGTAAATGTTGCAAGGTTATTCAAAACTCCTGCCCCTTATACTCTGACTTCTCCTTAGGGGGAAATTGCTCAAGAATACATTTCCTCATCTGTATGTTAAAGCACGGATATAATCCACCTATCATGATTGCAATTTTGGGAATCAAAACGGAGATCCAAAACAGCAGTGCGATCTACATCTTAGCCACATATATTATAATAAATTAAGTCAAAGAAAGAGTTGCGCATTAACTACTGCTCTATTTCTTTAATACCCTGTAAGAACATTGAATCCGTTTGGCTTCTCCTGCCTGCTGCCCTGGGCTGCTGTAGTGCTATTACCCTTTGCCTGCAAAGAGAAGTGCCAGAGATAGTCACCCCGGGATGCAGCGCCACGTGCTCACAGCAGTGACTCTACAGCAGTGACTCTACAGCATGGGTGCAAAGCCACATGGCCCATACAGAGGCTGGCAGCCATCGCTGGTCATACACGGGCAAAGGTTAGAGAAAGGAGCGGAAAAAGGTAGGCACCGTTTCTATTAGTACTTTCCTCATCGCTGAGACTAAACAGGAGAGACGCAACTTAGGACAGGAGGCTCGCGGTTTTAGGGAATAAAGTACGCTGTGGTGACAATGGCTGGCTGTTGCGGCTTGCTACACGGCTGTGGGAGCTTACAGTACATGTCTTGTTCACATCCTGGCAGATGGGAAAACAGAGTGCTCCAGTCAGAACGGGAAGTGGGTACCACCTTCTATGCCCACCGCTTGTGACCCAGTTGGCTAGCTACTCCAGTCAACAAATTCCTCAAAACAGCACCACCCACCGGCTGGGGAGCAAGTATTCAAACCCACATGCGGAGGACATTTCACATTCAAAGGATGGGGGTATTCGGCTGATACTTGTGAATCCACAGCTTGGTGGCTATGAACCAGAAAAAATGGAGGAGACTCACTGTGGCCCCACCCAAATGACCCAGCTCAAGTCCTTTCCTGTCCAGGCACCTGTTTCCATTCCTATAACATGTAGGGCTACAAATCTATTGATGAGAAAAGTCCAGTCCTGCAAGTTTTTTAATTTATTTTTTTATTGACAACTTCCATAATTGTAGACAATATCCCATGGTAATTCCCTCCCTCTCCCCACTTTCCCCTTTGAAACTCCACTCTCCATCTTATCCCCTCCCCCTCTCAATCAGTCTCTCTTTTATTCTGATGTCATGATCTTTTCCTCCTGCTATGATGGTCATGTGTTGGTAGTGTCAGGCACTGTGAGGTCATGGCTATCCAGGCCATTTTGTGTCTGGAGGAGCACGTTGTAAGGAGTCCTACTCTCCCTTTAGCTCTTCCATTCTTTCCGCCACCTCTTCCGCAGTGGACCCTGAGCCTTGGAAGATGTGATAGAGATGTGTCAGTGCTGAGCAGTGTTTTAAGTGTCTGTAGCTGTGGATCACTTCATTCACACAAGGTCAGACTTTCAGGTTTCTCCTGAGAAACGGCATCTCCCAAAGCCGGCATCCATCATCCCCAGGACCCAGGGCCACAGGGCTGAGTGGGGAGAGCTTCCTCCCACCTGGCCCCTTCCTCATCCTCAGTACCTGGCCGCCTCGCCTCCAGCCTGCAGGCATCTGTCTGAATTTGCCATCTCAGCTGAGACGATCCCCGACGCCCTCTCCACCTCTAAAACCAGCTGTAATAACCTCAGTTGAGCAAACAAGGCCGAAGCCTCCAGACTAATTCTCAT